>OMLP01015970.1:0-12024 GCA_900302685.1 Spondyliosoma cantharus
TGTGTGTGTGTGTGTGTGTGTGTGTGTGAGAGAGAGAGAGAGAGAGAGAGAAGAGTGTGTGTGCGTGTGCCCTGTGGTTAGCCATAGATCCTTCCTGTCCTGAGTTGTCTGTGCTCAGTAAGACTTAAACCATAGATTATTACAGCTTTCCTCTTTTACTTTCCCCCCTCTCTGCCACCAGTTTTTCTTAATACCCTGCTCCCCTTCTATTGGATAACTCAAGCTCCCTTTTTGTCCGTTTTGTCCTGTTTTCTCTCACTGCCTCGCTCCTTCCCCGGCAAACCGATGAGGTCGGGTCTTGCCAGTCGAGCCTGAAATGAAAAACTGACGCAACAAGGGGAACGAGGGAGAAGGGGAGCATAGAAAAAGAAAGAATGAAGACACAGTGAATGTGAAAGGGCGGAAGTAGGGAAAGATGAACTGAGCCCCTGCCGGCAGGTGGATATTCTGGACGAAGAGGGCTATGTTTTAGGTTCTGCCTCTGTTGTCTCTGTGTCCATCTGCTCTGTCTCACTGTATTTCTCAATGTTGTGTCTAAATTTTCCGGCTTATTTTCTTGCCATCTGTCTCTCCGGTCCTTTCCTCCTTCACTAAAGCAGTTGGTCAGTTAGAGAGGGGAGAAAGGATGGAAGAGAGGCAGAGAAAGAGAGCGGTCAGTGTTCATAATTGAAGTTGGCAGTGCAGATGTCCTCTCATCCCTGTCCACTCACATTCTTCCACTTGCACAATTTACTGTCTCATTTTTCACATCACCCTCACCATCCGTCTACTTATGGATCTATCTTTTTAATCTGCCTGCCAATCTAAAGGTCTCTCTGTCTCCTAGTCATGTAAATTGAATTAGGACTGAAACACTTTCAGTTATGTGTTACAATGAATAAATGAACTGTATCTTGTGAGATCTAATCACAAGATACAAATATCCATCTGCAAAAATATGTGTATGTGTGAGTAAAGCCTGTGGGGTTTGAGTATCTGTGTGTGGTGCATCTTTAACACTATAACAAAGATTGGTTTTGATGTGCTAATGACACACACACACACACACACACACACACACACACAATGATAGGCGGAGAAGTTTTTATTCAAGGGATGGCGGTTTCTATGTTCTTTGACTTTCTGTGATCATGTCTACTTCCATGAGACCAAATTAGTTTCCAAATGATGCAGAAACACATTGATTACGATTATGTGTTTGTCCGCATGTGTGTGGGTGTGTTCTTGTGCGTGGGTACCCAATCAGATGACACAAGACCCTGAGGTGTCAGTATGCTATTTTTAACCGCAAGTCTTTGAGAAAGATAGAAAGAGAGGGGGGAGCAATGTAAGAAGAGAAGTGAGAGAAAGAAAGCTGGAAATTGAGATGAAGAGACAGTGATGGAGACGGGGAAAAGAAGTGAAGCAGAAAAGGAGAGAGACGGATACTGTGTATTAAAGTGAGGCGAATGGGGAAGAATGCCATGGGAAGAAAAGGAGAGGGGATTAGAGGAAATATATTTGATTTGTTACTAGATATGCACGATAAAGCTCGTCCTCCTTATAGTTTTTTGAGCAAATAGAGTTAACAGCTCTCGTTGTAACACACCTTATGAATAAAGGTTGAATATATCATCATCTTTACAAAGATAAAAATATGAATAGTTAACTGATCAGAAATTTGCTTAAAGGGAATCTATGGAAGTAAGTGTATTGTTTCAAATTTGTACATATGAAAAAGGGCAGCAAAATTATACTGTGTGAAAAAATTATTACTCTATTATTTTACCTCACAGCAAGAAGGTCCTGTGTTCCAATCCAACCCAGCTGGCTGAGGTCTGCCTCTGTAGATATACTGGGATAGACTCCAGCTCTTTCCAACCTTAACAACATAAGCAGTAGAAAATTGATGGACCTGTGTGATACAGTATCTGGGCTCAAGTCTTCTCTAATTGCTACAATTAATGAGCAAGTTTTGTGTTATGACATACATTATATTATTATACATTATACATTATATGGGGCGGCTGTAGCTCAGTGGGTCCCTGGGCGGGGCTGAGTTACATGCCGAAGTGTCCTTGAGCAAGATACTGAACCCCAAAATTGATGTCTGATGTCATTCAGGGGTGTACCCTGGCCTTCGCCCAACGAATAACTGGGATAAAAAAATAGAAAAAGCGTCAAAGAAAACAGAATGAAACATACATTATATCTATAACCTGATATTAGCGCAAAGGTAGTCTGCTCCCCTATAACTCTCATTTTCTCTTACGCTAATAAGAGAGATGTATGTGTATAATGTGTGTGTCCTGTCCTTCCTCCACAGGAGCTAAATGTGCTACATCCTAAAGCTGGCTTCCGTCTCTGGCTGACAGCAGAAGTTCACCCCCGGTTTCCTCCCATACTGCTGCAGTCCAGCCTCAAGATCACTTACGAGGTACCACCACACACATACAGGCATCAAAACAATAACACTATAATACTCCTACAGCAGCTTACGATTGACCCAACTCATATCACAAAACTTTTCGCACAAACATGCAGGCAAATGTTCTTGTAGTCACGAATTTGGGCCAGGTTACCTGGATGGCATGCTCAGAGGGCAGGCTATGTAAGGACTTTGTGTGTCCGAAATGCCGTTTAAGTTCATGACTATGTGTGTGTCTTTTATCCTCTATATAATGGCTACATCCGCAATGCAGCCACACACACTGTACATTTGTCAGGAGACATAGAAGCCTGCAGCATGTGTGTTACTGATGCGTGCTTTAGCGCTCAGTGTGCTTCTGATGGGAGTCCTGCTCAAGGGGTTAGCTGCTTCAGCAGCCAAGCATGCTGCACAAACAGCCCCTCTCTCTCTCTCTGTCTGTCTCTCTCCCTTTGTCTCTCTCGCTCTTCCTTTCTTTTCTCTCTCTCAGACACACTCAAACTCAAAGTTATTGACATGCTTTACACTGAATGCACAGTGCAGACATAGGACAAGGACAAGTAAGCATCAAAGCTGATCTGTCAAACCAAAGAAAAACAGTATAACAACATAAACATCATAAAAGTAATACATGTCATCTTACAGAACATGACATGACATGTCACAAACACACACATCACACAAACTCATCAGTATAGCAAAAATCAATGTTGCTAAACTTCAGCCTGTATCTCAGCTGCTACAGTTTCTCCACTCCGGAACCCAAATACCTCATCCAACACTCAACTCTCCTTTGCAATTTAGCATTGAAGCTGCTTTACTAAGTACATTTATTTAGTTCCTTGTTTGTGTGGTTGGCAGTCTATTAGATTTTAGGTGTAAGTCAACAGCTCAAACCTCTCATAAAGCAAATAATAGATTCTTCAAAACATTTTCAATGTAAAAAGCACAAAGGCGAGGGTGTTTTATTTTTTAGTGTCTTAAGCAGGGGTAGTCAACATGGTGCCCACGAGCTCCTGGTATCCCGCTGTGAGCATATGAGTCGCCCATGGGGCACCTTAAACCTAGACTGCCTCCTAAAACATGTAGCCTATTAAAGACATAATATTCATCATTTAATGTTAAACTGAGCAAACATGTAGCCCTCCATATTGCTCCATTCCACTGAGGTGGATCACAGTCTCCAAAGGGTTGGTGACCCCTTTTCTAAAGGAAGAGTTAACGTATCGCTTTCTTACGTGTGAATAAAAGTATAGATTGAAACTGTGCTGCAGCCAAAATGGGTAAACACAGCGCCTTGCTAATACGTTTAATCTACTGAAGTTGGTAACATATGTGGTAATTTTGCCAGTTTTGGCAAGTTTAGCACATATGCATTACTGGCTGTGCATATGATCAAAACCTCCAGATGGAGGTACCAAATGTTTAGCAAAGCTATTAATGTGTGAACTGATTTCAATGTATGCTCATTGTTTCTATTATATACAGAACATATTGTTTCGAGAGGAATCAAATGTGGATATAACTGCCACTAGCTAAAGTATACATTGTATAACAAAGGAATGCAGCATTTATATACATATATATACAGTGGGATGTAAAAAAAAGTGTCTGTGTTATGGGCTGTGGTCCTAATAATCCTTGCGGTAAAAAATGCTACTGACCAAACAATGTTCTTTCACTTTATTCATAAACTCTATTTGTAATTTACAGAAACACTGACAGTGACAACAAACAACAATGAACAACTAAACACACTCCTTTTTGGTCTTGTCAGGCACATATATTTGATAGAGTGGATTTGGGAATCACACTGTAAGGTCAGGATGTCAGGATCAAACGCTACTTGTTTCTTACAATAATACAAGCTCACATATTAATATACGGTAACTTAATAATAATTGTTTAACATTCTAGCAACACACTAAAACTTTGTAATAGCTTCTGTTTCCACGTATGATCGCCCACCCTTTCATTCAGATTAGTCCTCCTGGATGCTATATAATAAATACAAATACATTTACGCTGCAGACTTGTCTGTTGATATGTAGCATATATATGAGAGCAGCTCCTTGAGTTTTCCTTCAGGTTGCTACCACAGGGCGCTGTGGCTTAGTTGGTTAAAGCGCCTGTCTAGTAAACAGGAGATCCTGGGTTCGAATCCCAGCAGTGCCTTTTTTTTAGTGCACCCACAGCATGTTCCATATCAGCTTACCTTGCAGCACATAAGTCTTTCACACATGATACATGTCCCTGTATGATTTCTGTGTTTCTGTGCTTGTTTCACAGAACTATATTTGCAGTTTCTGATTTGAACTTGAATATTACTCGAGAATCTGTAATAACAAAACCCTTTCTTTCTTCCCTTTCCCCTCTATCCTTCTTTACCTTTATTTTACCTTTTTGTCTGTCTGTCTGTCCTCAATTTCTTCTCCCACCTTCAGGCGCCCCCTGGGTTGAAGAAGAATCTGCTGAGAACATACGAGTCATGGACTCCAGAGCAGATCAGTAAAGGTTTGTCTCTTCATTTATCTTCTTGTTCAGCTTCTTGCTCTTATTCTTATTCTAAGCAATAATGATAGGTTAGTCTCTGCCTTTTTTTAAGGGACAAATATCTTGCAGTACACCCTACATTTAAGCAGCAACCAGCTTATGAGCTAGCCCTATGTTTGAAAGAATTTGTGCTTTGTTTCCATTTATAGTCAAGGGATTGTTATCAGTACGTGATTATTAACTTAGACTTTGAGTCCTGATCAAGGGAATTCTAGCAAGCTTGCTGGTTCTAGGGCAAAGAAAACAGCAGCAAAGGGCTCCAACATAGAATTCATTAAAAGTCCAAACAGCATGCGTCATTCTCCTCTCTGTCCTTTCTGTTGAATATTGTTTGATGAATAATAAAAAAATAACTGAACTCAAAGGTTTGGACAACACAGACACTCTGATAATGACTGATTATTCTAGTTATTTTGGTTGTGACATGCTGTTGATTGTTTGTGTGTAGGAGGCGTCCTGGCCAGAGCCCAGTCTCTGTTCTGTCTGGCTTGGTTCCATGCGGTCTGCCAAGAGAGACGCAACTACATACCACAGGTAAAATACACAATATGGATGGGAGCAGTCATAGTTGTACAATTTCATTTCAGGACAATAAACTCAACTCTACTGTAGCATTGCAATGTTATTTGAAAAGAGGAACGGTACAGCACTTGTTTGAATGTTGTTGCCGTAGATGTAGAACCAAGACAGTGGCACCAACAGACAAACTAACAAACCAGCTCTTTTTCTTCAGTTTCCCAGCCTTTGGAATGAAGCTTTTTTTATAAATGTAACTGGCATTAGCTGCTGTCTCATGTAGGTACTTAACCCAGACGCTAAGAGCATAATAATGTCCTCTAATGGCCTTTAAAATCACAAGCTTTTTGTTCGTTTTTTCTTGCAAACCCTCAAAATGTGTTGACGCACACCCACACATAGATTCTATGGCCTTATTTCCACACTGGTTATCAGAAGTGCTTAATGACTGAAAGTGCAGTTCGTATTCACAGGACACATGAATTCACACGATAGCTGTACACATGCATGATTTATTTATTTCCTAGCCATTTCTAGTTGATAACAAGTACATGACATGAAAAGCCACACAGTCCACACACACGAATGCCCACAGAAAGGGTAAAAAATCTCCCCTGAGATCAGTTTTCTATGTCCTTACTGACCAGCAGAGATAGCAAGCCTGTTTGCTCTTTGTGCTGTGCCTCTGGCGGTGTCTTTGTGTGTGTTTATGTGTGTGTATGGCTATGTATGTGGGTCTGCAGCTATGGATATAAGCCTTTGTTGTATACTTGCCTGTCGATCAACACGCACATTGTACACAATACAAAAGACATTGTAGAAAACAGGCACACTGGTAGGGTTCAGCACAGTCTGGCTGCCTCATACTTTTCAGGCACACTGCTGACAAACCAGTGTCAAGTCAGGACAATGGAGACATGGGTAATATAATCCTGTGATGTCACATACTGTTAGGATATTTATTGGAGACATATAAATGTCAACCAAAAATGGATTTCATTGACCCACTGTATTATGTTTTTTTTTCACAAGTGTAATTCAGCTTTAACGCTCTCACAGCAGCTCTAAATAAATCAAAATGGTGTGTTTTACGCGTATTTACTCTTTTGAACTGAAGCCTTGGTGATAAATCGTCTCCACATAACAAGATAGAGGGTGTGAAGAATGACATAATTTGCATCCCGATAGGGAAAACCAGACTATTTATTTTCTCAGTCGAACCCCCAAGGCGTTGATGAATCAGCACAGAATAGATAACAAATCGAAGAACATTGCGGGAAATAATACTGAGCAATAGCTTGAGTCAGAAGGCTATTAGCAGTACCCTTATGTCCAAAAGAACACATAAATACTCAAATCGGATTCACGTACTAAACTGTATACATTTTATATCAAAATCTATTATCTGTTTAATTGCTGTGCTAAAGTCGATAAGGAAATTAATCAAAATTGAAGATTTCAATTAACCTCATCACTGACACATAATGAATGACTAAATAATTGAATTTTAGAGATGATTTCAGAATGCCGATGCAGCGGCAGCCATGACCCATGAGAACAAATGCCCCCGTGCTTTGTGCGATTCTCTACCTCCTCCTCCATGTCATTTTTATTTCACGTGTCTTTTGTTCACTCTCAAAGTGTCACATAATTCCTGTAACTTTCCAAAACTAACAATCTGACATCCAGACCCAGTTCACAAACCCATAGGTCTGTTATGTTTAGGTCAGAAAGTGGGCATTGAGCAGCGTGAGTCCAGACTAATGAGAAATGAACACACAGACACATTTTAACACAAGCAAAAGGAAGATGCGGTTGTACCTGTAATTGCTTGTAGTTTGCTGCTTCATGTTTCCACTTGTCAACTTAAACAGATGCTTTTGGAGTTTCTGTAGCATGCGGGTGTGTGGCAGTCTAAACATGCACTGAGACTCATTTGTCTCTGTGTGTATCACCGTGATGCCTCAGAGTGGTCTGTCTAAGCACACTCTGAGTGAACCCAAACTCTGGGGAGGAGTGTTGCAGAGAACATGTTTTTGTAATTTAACTGCCATAACGTTTGCTCACTTGTTTCTCCTCTCGCTGTCTCTCTCACTTCCTCAAGCTTGGTCCAAATATTACCCTTTAATCATTTCCCTCATTGTGGAGATGTTTGTAGAAAGAAGTATGGCTTGTCCTACATGACGATGTAAACCCTACATAACTTACGTGCAGTATGAACTTGTGTCTCGTATTCTTGTGAATCTGTCTCCAGGGATGTTTAGTAATAGGTTGCATGTAATTGGGATTATGTAGTCAGATTATATAAAATAAGTAACTGTAATCAACCCAGATTAGATTTGAAAAAAATGTGTAATTACAGTAAACTTCCTTTTTACAATTTGATTACGTCTTTAAGATATGGCAATTTTTCATGAGTATGACCAAACAGAATATATTGAAAGTGGCATCTTTAAGCGTCTGTGAGCTTTTTAGCTAACTCCCTGCCCGTTTTGCAGTTAGCAATTGCCTCCCTCCTCTCTACGTCGCCTCACTTGCACAACTCCTTTCTTTTTTTTTTGAGGCATGATGTTTTTCATCACATGGCTTGTTTGGTAGAACAACCTGTCACAGGGAGCACTGGAATTAGTAGCTTTCTCTGTTCTGCCATTAGCATCGGTACAAGAAAAGGAGGCTCCTGCTGTCTGTGTATCCTCCAAGTGAGGTGAACACCTCTTTATGGAGTTTTCTGTCCTGATTGGATGAAGTCTTCAAGGATACCAGAAAATGTCTCTTAATGCATGACTGGGGGGAGGAGAGATACGTCTTACTGACGGAGCTATTCATTACTTATTTTAATAAGAGAATAGCGCTTACAGCAGCTTCAACCGATATTTGATCCGATCCGATAACAGATCACCTGTGTCCATTTTCTTAGTATCAGTGTTTGTGTCAATGTATCAATGTTTCAATGTTTGATTTTGAAATAATCCAAAAGTATTCAGATAATCCAGTAGATTATGTTACTAATTACAAAAAGGCCATACAGTCTTAACCGACTACATTTCAAAGTAATCTGACCCAACCCTGTCTGTCTCTCTCTTGCGCCTTGCTTACTCATTGTTTTCCCTAATTTTCTTGTGACTGGCGTCCGTCCCTGGCTGGTTTTGCCCTCTCTCTCTCTCTCTCTCTCTCTCTCTCTCTCTCTCTCTCTCTCTCTCTTCCTCTCAATCATTGAATCTGTGGTAAGTGTTTCCATTCGAGATGGTAATGTTGTTCCTCATCCAAGAACATGATCGCCCAATTATTGAAACAGTCACAGCTCCTTTTGTCCACTCCGCCATCGCTCATTCCCTCGTCGCTTCATCTACTGTCCTCCCTCCTTTTCTCATTTATTCTCTCCATTTTCATCATTGCATGTCTATGCAGAAATCATTTGAAAAGTGTGTGTGTGTGTGTGCGCTCGCGTGCGTGTGTGCGTGCATGCGATCATAGCGCTGCAGCAGACGAAAGATTAGCGTCTCTGTTTGATGGCCTAGGAGAACAAATACTGTGGCCAGTTATAGCTGGTGAACACTGCATGCACCAGGTAGTACGCTTTCCGAAGTGCTCAAAAAAATAATTGAAAACACACATACACAAATATACAGTCACCTTTATAAGAACCATGAATAAGCAGCCACTATTGTGTACATAAAACAACTGAATACATGCATGAGTGCAATCTCACTCATACACATTTATCACATCAGTGCACATTTATCCAGTGCAGTAGAAGCATGCCCCTTTTCAGTCTGTAAATATACACACCAACTACATACACTTAATCATTCAAAGAATTACTGAACATGCCTTCACAGTTTCCTCCACCCCTGACCTCATCCACCCACAATGTCAGTGGGCACATCACAACTGCTGATTGAATAGCATTGAAGTGCAACAAACACGTCCTCACTAACTGAGCCTGCCCTCAAACTCAATTTTGTTTTAACGCTTGTGATATTTCTTTTCTTTCTTAGATGGTCAATACTCTGACGTTGTGTGTCTGTGTGGTTAACTGTGTGTGTTGCTCTCTATATGTGTGTGATTGCAGCAGACCCCTGTTTTCCTCCTAAATGTTTCAGTGCTAATGCCTTGATGGGAACATGACTTGATTCAGCCACTAACTATAGGGGATTTGTTTGTGATCACTTACCAGAAGGTTGGATCAAGAGAGGGTGAGAAAGTGATCTAACAATAGCCTTCATGCAACCTCATAGTGGAGCTTTATTACTATAAAATCTTGGTTTCTCTGGGTTTCTGAAACGTATTAACAAAGGTAGCTGTGTAAAATCTCAGCAGGTCAACAAAGAGGCAAGTGAAATAATGAGGATATGTGGAAGTGGTGATACACATGATGGAGAGATATCCGGAAATTTGAGCTGAAAGAGAAATTATATTAAACTGAATGATATATCGTTACTTTCTCAGGTTTCTGTATTCATCTTGAGGACAGAAAAATAGGACAGGCATGGTAATTAAGACTGCACTTGCAGACAGTTTATAGAAGATAGAAAAAGGAATATGTGTGAGTGATGATGCTTCAGTCCTCAATCATGATGTGACACTTTGAATGCCTTCTGTTCCTGTTTAATTAAGTAATCCATTAGTACCATAGTAGTCAGGTAAGTACAAATAAGTAGTAAAATGCAGTGAATAAATTGTCTTTTTTGTACTTCTTCCTTCTGTTCTGTGCTTTATTCAGGGCTGGACTAAGTTCTACGAGTTTTCGTTGTCAGACCTTCGTGCTGGCTTCGAGATCATCGACAGGCTTTTTGAAGGTAGGGGGGCTGCTAACAACCATTACAATGCAATGAAGGGCTCTGCTGTGCTCTGCAGCACATATGGTAATGAGAAGCGGAATCTGTGGGTTCTTTGATCAATTACCTCTTTAATTTACTCTACCCCTGATAAAGCATGACCTGTACAACTCAGCATTTGCATTTATATTTGAGCGCTTGCCCTTCGTTGTATCTCCCTGCCTTTCCCTATATATGTTTGTGTGCGTGATTCTTTTGTTCTGTGTGCTCTCATTACACATGTTTGTAGCTTTTTTTTGTGTCCGTGTGTCTTTGTATCTCTCAAGGTGGTAAAGCTTTCCAGTGGGAGTTTGTCCACGGCCTGTTGGAGAGTGCCATCTATGGCGGACGCATCGACAACCCCTCTGACCTCCGCATCTTACGTTCCTACCTGGAGCAGTTCTTCTCCGCACAGCTCTTCTCGTCCTCCCTCTCAGCTGGTCAGAGAAAGAGCAGAGGAGGAATGCGCTTCTTTCCTCCTCAGATCAGCCTTCCAAACTCCTGCTCTGTATTGGTAGGTTGTCAGGGGTGACACAGTGGTGTAACGTTTGCAGTTGGCAAGTACGCATTTAAACACATTTACAGTTGCAGGCGTAGTTGCTGTTTGAAGGGCTCTTGAAGATGCTCAAGAAGTGAGTTCTTGCTACAGAGAAAATAGGAGCACTTCTGTTTTGTTCTTTATTCTGTACTTTAAAGCTTAAGCTGCAACATCCTCCTCAGCTCTCTCTAATGGTCCCAGGTGCGCTGGCAGAGAAGCAAGAGCAAATCAAAGAAAGGCTACTGAATTAATGCACCCAAGCTTTTCCCTGACTCGATTTACTGTTTGTGGTTTGGTCAGTATCGAAGTTTCATTAAACCATGTTGTGTGTAGCTTCATTTTTAATTGGTTTATAAAGAAGCTACTACAAATACATCCAATCAGTTAGCCTCAATTTGACACAACCGGTTGTCGTCTTTTCATTACTTTTTGTTAATGCAGTTCAGTATATAAAAGAAGTAAGTGGGTATACAAGCCCAACGCTGTTCATTAGGTCCCTGTTCATTTGAAGTCCTGCTAGAATGTGTAAGTATAGTGCAGAGACAGGGAGATACTATTTTCTATACCGAAAAAGCAATATGGAAATATACACTTTGAATTGGCAATCGCTGCAATTTGAAGTCAGTGGTAAGTGGGAGTGCAAAATGGATTCAGTTAGAGAAGCTGCATCAAACCATATAAACAACACACCTAATTAAGGACAATACAGCTTTATTTATCCGATACTCCCAAACAGCAATCCAGCAAGCGTGCTACAAGGTTTTACATTTTCAGTTTAGTTGCTAAGAAACGCTCATATTTGTCTTGTATCCTCAAGCCACAGTATAAATAATCTTTTTCTCCTTAGCCTTTCTGTGTGTGACTTGGTACATCCCTGTGTGTCTTCCCAGGACTACCGCAGCGTAATAGAGAATCTCCCTGAGGATGACAGACCTGCATTCTTTGGTTTGCCTGCCAACATAGAGAGATCCTCCCAGAGAATCATCAGCTCCCAGGTGCACCGACACACACACATTACACACACACACACAGCCACCTGCTTTTTCTCACACACACACACATACACACACACACACACACACACACACACACACACACACACACACACACACACAATATAAATAAACTCCCCGGTGGCCAGAAATGCACAGGAAGCCATTAATGGGGAAATTAGATTTTGAGGAGGCGGACAC
>OMLP01015971.1:6929-26346 GCA_900302685.1 Spondyliosoma cantharus
ATGCCAAAGGGAGTCGGGGATGAAGAAGGGGAGGTCGAGTAGGTGGAGGGGGAAGAGGCGGGCCGGGGGAGGGTGCGGTGAAATTGAGAAGGCATGAAGATATCCTGCTGACTCTCCCATCGACCCTGAGAAACAAACGGCAGAAAGATGACAGGTCATTGGTTTCAAGTTTTCACATTTGCTGCCTTAAACACCAAATGGAAGATACAAAAGTCTTGTTGGTTGACCTGGTCAACCATGAATCACAACATATTTGAACTCATCATGAGGCCAGCAGTTGCTGAAGTCATATGTAAAGTAAGAAGCAATGGTGTGTGTTACCTTATCGTCCAGTAGGCAGGTTGTGGACAGGTCTTGTCTACTTCCAGACAGCTGCAGATGGAAGGACAGACAGGAAGGATATTAAGAGAAGTCATATTATATTGTAACCTACTGTTCAGTACAATGGCACCGTATTTGTTTTTTTTTACCCTGTGGACTGAAGGAGAACTTAAGCTCCGTCTGCCACTCCTCCCTCTGCTTGTCAGTTGCTCCTTCACTGCCACTTCCTGTAACAAACAAGACATTTCTATTTTTTTAGATAACAAAAAATGTAAGTTGCATCAAGTAAAAACAGGAGAACAAATCACAACTTTGATAAGTTCAATATTTTGACAAATCATGCTTTGTGAGTTAAAGCTTCCCATTGACCCAAAAAGCTTCTTATGTCTACCTGTCTGAGTCTATCCAGAGTCAGGATGTTCTCCAGACTGAGAACACTGCGGAGGTATTTCTCAATTGCAGCCTCGTCATCAGCTGACTGGCTGTTGTGTGCGTTGGCAGCGAGCCTGGCAAGCATCTCCCTGTCCTCTGAACCTGGGGCATCCTGATGGGACATAAAAGATGAGTTTAACAAACTGTCCTGCTGAGGATAGTTTGTTGTTTCTACAAAACACAACATTTCCGACATTTTCCTCTCGTCTTACCCCGGGGATGTTGGAGACCACCTCGAAGGTGACCCCACAGCCAGGTATGGTGCTACGGGTCGACATCCTTCTCAGAAAGTTGTGGGCAAAACCCTGGCGGCCTGGGTTTACATTGACGCAGATCCTCTTTCTCAGTACCAGCTGCATATCTGCGGGGTGGCTGAGCTGAACCACCACTCGAACTGTCAGGTATACCCGCTGCTCCGGCCACGCTCCTCCGCGACTGAGCTGGGGACACTCATGGACAGTAGAGTCCCATGATGCCTCTGCTTTCACCTGTATAATTGGACAAACAGAACCAATTATTTAAACGTTTCCTTGAATTAACTCCTCAGAAATATACCTCTCGCAGGGCCACCCTCACCTCTCCATCATGGTGTTTGACGATCTGTAGGTCAAAGAAGTCATCCTCATCCTCTCCGCTCAGGGTGGCGTCCCAACCTCCAGCATCAGGAACCTCAAACTGGTCTTGAGAGCTGAGATCATCAGCTGAGAAAACCAACAACCAACAGAAAACAACGTAAATCGGACTGCAAGTGGAAAATGTTTGCGTGCTTTAATCATTCAGCAAAGAACTGACTTACGTTTGAGGTTCAGAAAGACGACAGGAATGTGTGTCTCCATGCCTGGCAGAGGGACCCTGTTAACAAAGATGCAATATACACTGATCAACATAGTCTGGGATGGTAAGTAGAGGTAATCAAAGTAAACCAGATTGGATACAATCACGAACACTTCCTGCCATGTGTCGTACCATTCAGCAGGAGCTCCAGGAATGCCGCTGCCAGCAGAGGGCACCATGACAGCATTTCTCTCCTCTGTCAGAGTCAAGCGCCACTCCAGCAGCTGGGCCTCCCTCTCCATGTCATCCTCTGTCTTTTCTGTGTACAGAACAACACTCAAAGATTAAACACTTCCCTACAGCTACAACTCCGAGGGTACAGGAACAGTTTTGAGATTTTGCATAGCGTATTACCTGCTTTGCTGACCAGGCTCTGCAGGTGCTGGTCGAGGTATTCCTGTCTCTTGGTGAGAGCAGCCAACCACTGTCCCCGCAAACGTTCCAGGTCTCTTTCCTATACAGCAAACCAGTCAATTACTAGTCTTCAGTTCCCCCGTTAATAACACAAGATGGAATGTTTATTGCTGCCCGCAAAATAGGCAACCTCATTATAGACTGAGATGTATTAAACTGGTCTACCTGATAACTGTCCATCTCGTCTCCTTCCAGGTTTTCTGTGGTGTTTCTGATCTCCACACAACCCACTGACACTGCCAGCAGTATTTCTGATATAAGTGGCATGGTGCCAGAGTCCTGAACTGACCGCACTTCCACCTGGATTCTTCTCGACTGGCCCTGGTGATGAGGAGGTGCAGCAAGACACATGTGTTTAGAAGACAGGATATTAGTTTGGAAATAATTAGAATATTCAAAAGCTTTTTAAGATGAAGTTTGTTGCTGTCGCCCGGCTGACTGCGATTGTGTTTGGGCTTATCCCTACCTGCCGAAGCTGGAAGATTCCCCCTGTCCGCACATCTCTAGCAGGAATCACTTCCACCGGGACAAAGTCTCCATTCTCATTGATCTCGAGGATTTGAATCCACAGCTCCAGGCGACGTGTTACCTCACTCCACCTACAATACAACAACATTAGCAGCACACCTGGGCAACACCGGTGCGCATCAGTTACTGGAAAAGTTTCGGAGTCAGAGATGACTGTCTGTCTCTACCTGTCTCGTAATGTGCGTGTCTTGGCCTGGATGATGCTGAGATCCCACAGGGCGGGGTTTCTTCCTGTATCAGCTTGTCTGTGTCCATAAACCTCGATGGCAACTGCCCCTTCAGTCAGGTATTCAATGAAATCCTCTGATACTGACACCGCCAGCTCCTACAGGAGTAAAGAAAGACCAGTCTTGTAACCAATCACCCCTACAATGTTCATTAAATCTGGACTTAATTGTAGTCCACCTCCCCCTTCCAGGCTTCACCTTGCAGCTGTCAAACACCACCATGCAATGTGGATCCTTGGTGCTGGGTGAAGAGGACGATGGGTCTACTTCAGGAGCCACGATGATGGGCTCAGGCTGGTCCCAGAATGCATACTGACAGAAGACGAAGTTGGAGAGGTACTGGGGCAGACCAGTGGCCTGCAGGATCTTAATCTGCAGATGACACAGCTCAAAAGTCATTTCAAGATTAAAACGCATCTCCTCCCCGCTAAGGGTTGCCAAAGTGGATCCTCTCAAATTACAATTATTTCCTTAATGAATGTGGATTTATTGCAAGACTGTTGTATTAGACTGTACTAGTTTTAATTTAGTGTACCTAATAAACAGGAAACCTCCTTCATCTATAAAACATAGCTCCTACAATGATTTTAAAGTACTGACAGAACCCGGTCTGATTAACAGAGATAATGTACTTATCTCTGATGATATGTCCTACTTACCATGCAGACCAGTTTGCGATCCTGGATGTCATTGTCTTGGTTGTTGTCAGATTCATCTCCTCCAGCCATGTTATCCTCCAAACCCCCTCCAACCCTCACCACCTCAACATGAAGACGCCCTGTCACCTAAACACAGGCAGGAGAGTGAAAACATTAAAAACACTTTGACCCTAACCATACCTCGAAAATATAAATGAACATCTAGCTGAAATTTCCTTCTAACATCTTGAAACCAAACTTTTGCATTTTTGCAATATGGTTATCATTTGTGTATCATGTGAATATGATCCAGGAATGAATAAAAAGTATTCTCTTTCAGAGTCACTCTGAATGAGTACCACACAGTTTTCTGCTAAAATGTAAAGTCTCAATGGAAGCAAAAAAAAAAAAACAGCAGAAACTAAACTGAAGAATCCATCAAGTCCAGAGACTCTAATGAAAGTTTTGAAAAACAGATTTAGGAATTCAATTCGTTAACAAACAAATGTGTGACTACCCACCTCTCCCTTTTGGTTGATGATGGGAACAGCGTACTGCAGCTTAACGTCATAGAAGAGACAGGAAAGGAAGACATTGGCGACGCCAATCAGACTGTGGTTTTCCTGCTCGTCAAAAAATGGGTCCGCTCGACGGAAATATGAGCGCATCACCTGGAGGAGAACATGGAATACAACTTCATTTAACTGCGATGCAAGTAGGCCTCAGCTGCACTCATCTTTTACGATTCCATAACTGACCACAGGGTATGTCCTCATTTCTCATTAGAATGCAAATTTGTCACGCTAACTCACGGGGTTGTCCTGGTGATGGACGTGGTATTCTTGCCACTCCTGGTACAGCTCTCTCATGTCGACCAGGCGATTCTCCATCTTCTCAAGACTCCAGATCTGCTTCCCTCGACATCGACGTCGAACCTGAATTGCTGGTTCACTGAGCACAGCATCCCTCTACACAAACAGACACACACAGATATTTAGAGAATTTGCTGCGCTAAAAACAGAACACGGGACATCTGTGCATGACTATCTAGGTTTGTGAGTGTGCCTGTGTGAGACCTTGCGGTTTGCGTTGAGGTTGTCTGATGGGATCTGCAGAGTGACTTTGTACTCTGTGTGTCGCTCCAGTTCATCGGCAATGAAACAAGCTTCTTGCACCAGGAGGTTTGCCCTCACTATCTGCTCCCTCAGCCGCCGCAGACTCCTCACCAACACTGCCTCCCTGAGGGACGGTGGGGGTGGCAGCGAAAAAGGAACGAGGAGGATATATATGGAAAAGGTGTTCAACTTGCATTCATAATCAAATGGATGAACAATAGATGAAAGTAAAAACTAATTCTGTAATGAAGTGTACATTTCTATTCTTGGTACACACAGGCACTCCCACCTGTCCTCATTCCACTGCCTCAGTCTGCTCTGAGCACTGGTCGAATGACTCATCCCTCCCATACTGAGTCTCTCCAGGCTGCGGTAGTGAGACTGCTGTCCCGAACCCTGCTGGCCAGATGCCGGCCCTCCAGTCGAGCCCGTGGACAGCCGGTCTGGGTTGAGCTTCTTGCGGAGCTGCTGGAGTTCCTGCTCGTACATTTGTCTCTGTCGCTCCAGAGCGGAGCGCTTCTCCTCTTCATGCTGCCTCTCCAGAGACTGGAGGACTGCTTGCATTGGGTCTGATAGGACAAAGCACAGAGGAGTCAGAGAACACTTTACTAACTTTTAAACGTGCCGCCTATGCAGAATATAGATATTAACACCTCCTCACCATTATTTCCCAGGGCCTTCATCATGACCTCTGTCTGAGCAAACTCATAGGAGAAGCTGACCTCACTGGACACTTCACTGGCTGTGTCACCATCTGCATCCAGCTGCTCACTGCTGCCACTGTTCTTCATCACTCCTCCCTCACCCTCTTCATCCTCAGCTCCCCGAGAACGCCTCTTAGGCAGGTTGATCCTGCAGGTAAGATGTCCAGTTTTGAAAGAAACCTTTGGTCTCAACTGCTTTATTAGCTATAAATGATCAGTGATTAGGTAATATCTTTAGGAACTATTACAGATCACATTTGAGATTGAATGCCTTTAAATGAAAACAAAAACAAATCGTTAAAAAAGGATATATAAAAAAATATAAAGAGATACATATGTACTAAGAGTGTGCAACACTTACATATTACATAACAATGTATTATTTATGGAGATATTTTGTAATATTTTATGATATGAAAAAGTATGAAAAAGACAGTACAAAACAGCAAACAAGATATAAAGCTTGTGTAAAATTACCTGAAGAAGTGGTTGTTTCCCCAGAGGATTCGGTCACCATGGTGAAGCTGCAGACCACTGGTTACTGGAGAGCCATTAACACATGTCCTATAAGACAAGAAAGACTGTTGAAAACTGATAGAACGACATCTCTTGTGGTAAAACAACTCTGCCACTGCAGGTGCCTTGCCAACCCTGCATGTTCTCATCACTCAGTCTGGACTTCTGGTTGGTGATGTGGGTGTGTTTACCGAGCGTTGCGGTAGGGGGTGAGGATGACGGCAGCCTCTGTCGTAATATCGATGACACAGTGCTCAGCCTGGATACCCATCCCACACAGCTGGATGTCCTGAGAGTCTGCTGAGCCCACCTTTGTGTGTTCCTGAGACACAACATTCAGAATTGTACAAGTTCTTGTCAGCTGAGAGTGTACTAAAGCTTACACATGTGTGTAAAGTGTATACATTTCTGATTTAATGCAATAAAAACTGAAAAGAACATTATTTGCCCCGGTCATGACTGTCTTGATATGACCTCATCTTTGGTCATCGACTATTAAACACCAACTTTTCGGTGTTTGCTTTTGTGTTTTTAAATTTACTTCATTTCAGTCTTGAGGCTTCCCAACACATTTGAAATTTCAGTTTTCTAGATTTCCTATGGCAGCTGAGTTGGGATGTAATGTTTAAACGGCAGGTAGATCATATACTGAATCAAACAGAGTAAATTCAATGATAGTGATAATATTGTCTGATATTTTGTGTGAATAGGGAGAATACATGACAGAACATTGAGTAAAGCATGATGAGGACAGTGTGTGTGTGTGTGTGTGTGTGTACCTTCAGGTAATACACCAGAAGTTCATTGAGGGCAGGATCGGCGTTAAGGTTGACAAGAAAACTCTTATCATCCCCAACTTTAATCCCTGAGGACTGGAGAGAAATACCCAAACTCTCTAACTGCTTCTGCCGCTCCTACAAACAGTGACAGAACTCAGATTAACACAGAAAATAATCCAACATGTAAAATGAATCATCGGGAGGAGTTTGACCAAATGTAGAAAAAACAAACACGGAGAGATTTGTTTTAGAAGCCCAGTTTGATTAATAATTATAGGTATATACATACATACATAATTTAATACCTTTCACAACTCTTGTGTGTTTTACCTGTGCAACCTCCTCAGTTTTGCGAAGCTTCTCCTCCCAGGTGATGGTCATCTCCTGAATCAACTTTTCTGACTCTTCCAGACGGTCTTTCAGATCAGGAGCCTTCAAAGACTGGGGAAAAAAATGAAAATGAAAAAAATAAACCCAGCATCTTAGATTTAGGAAAAGCAGCATTTCCACATCCTAATTTCTAATATCTCGAAGATATCCCACCTCTGCCTGAGTCAGCTGATCTCGTAGCTTCTCTACTTCCTCTCTGAGCTCCCTGATGATGCGAGCGTTAGGGTCTTCGTTAACAACAGCATGGTTCACAATGTTCTTTGCTCTGTCTGCATATCGTAGCGTTGACAGTGTCTCTTCATAGTTGTCTGCCGCTGGACTCACAGTAGCAACCATTGCTGTGCGACTGTTGCCACCCAGACAGTCCTGGAGAAAGATGCAAGAAATTCCAAGAGAAGGAGAGAGACACAGAGAGAGAAAATATGAGAAATGATCAAATATAAAAGAAAAACAAAACAAAACAAAAAACAAACATTGGACAGGAATGTACCTTCAGCAGCCATGTCAGAACAGAATCTCTGTAAGGAACAAATTTGTTTTTGTTCTTGGCAGTTCCCTGTTCAGCTAGTGCTGAGATCACCAGGCCCAGAGTAGTGAGAGACCTGGCAAACACACAAAAACACCAGGGTCAACGGATTTCTATTTTGCTTCATGTATCTGCTGAAGGGTTGGTATCACTCTCCCTGTTCCTTTGGTCTGTGTGCATCTCTCTTTGTGTTAGGATGCTTCAAATCAAGCGTGTTTCCAGCAAATTCACGTTGTATTATACTAAGCTTTAGGTGAAAGTAAAGTTGCTGCAGTTAGACTGGATATGTTAGTAAATAATGTAGGGTGGCACCAAATCCACAAAAATCAAACCTAAAACAGGGTATATGCTATCAACAGCTGTAAGTGCAAGTGACAAAAAGTGAGTCTCAAGAATGACAATACTCTGGTTAGAAAGAAATACTGCAAAATTAGGTCACACTACCTGGGTGAAAATATTGTAAGGCAGTTTAGGGTTTGGACCCAATCATAGGTTTGTGTGTGTGCGTGAAATAAGTGTGTATCTGTGTTCAACTGCTTGTGCATACTTGTTGATGTTGCTTCCCTCCTTGAGACGTTCTCCTGCTGCTCCAGTTTTTGCTGCTCGTTCACTTCCAGCCAAGTCTACCAGACTCAACCGACTCACCTTCTCACCACTTGTCTACAGAGAAAGAGAGACAGACATTGACAACTGTTCATACACATATGACATGGCATGCATTGTTTTCACAGCAATAAAGACGTAATGGCAACATAGTCATGAATGCCACTGTCAAAAAGGAATGTCCATTTGTCTTGTGGCCAAATGCATCATACAGTTTCAGTAAGCTGGATCGACATGTAACTACAAAAGTGGCCTTGCAGCCTGTGATCCGCTTGTATTCGTCCTCTTACAGCCTTTAACTGCATTGTCCAGCCTGCACCTGGAGTCAAGGACATTTCTGCAGATCTGTATCTGCTAACATTCCTGAAAGCAGCGCCATACATCCTCATGAGGTCTGACAAAACTCGGATGGCTCATAAATCACCATGGAGGCAAGACATCAAGGCAATTCCTGCTGGGTTTTCAGCAGCTTTCAACTGAGCCCTGCTCTGATTTGCTAGCACTGCAGCAACAGATGACCCAGAAATAAACATCAACTTTGAAACCTCCCCTCCCCTGAATATTCTGTTGAGTTTATTTAGCTACTGTAGATGCTTTGGTCTACTCTTACTCAGAAGAGCTTCTCTATTCTTTGATGGGATTCTTGTGATTCTACCCAATGATTCATGTCAAAATGCTCTGTACGACTTTGGTTTCTCATCTTTCACCCTCATGTTGACAGGTTCCTTCAGTTCCTGTGCTAGGCTGTTGAAGAACTGGATATCACATCACCATCTGTACTGGGAAAGGCCCACTGCTGGCCAAGTGTGACAGGTCAGTAGCTGACAGGGCTGAATGTAACACCTAACCTCACCTGCTGCACAATGAAAGCAGCACATCAGCAGCTCAATGTCAGTAGCTGCACCTATCCGTCTGTATCAACAGTGGACCAGTTCAGAAAAAAGGTGTAATTTGACACTCCTTACGTCAATGAATTTGTCTGGATTCCAAAACATCTTGTCACTCTCCCTAGATGTTAAATCTAATCAATTTATTTATAAAGCCCCAAATCACAATGGTATTGCCTCAGTGGTCTGTTATACTGCAGTTTCTTTAGTTTCTACCCTTTTCTGATACTAAATGATTACTATAAGAATCCTATGGCCTCTAAAGCTCCACCTACCTACATTTAGCAGCTTTGTTTGTTGCTCAAGAAATCAAGCTTAGAAAAAAAGGTTGAAACTAACTTAAATTAGTAACAAGAATTAGCTGAGAGACTGTAAGAAATGTATTCACCTTATTTGGTTGGAGACACAGGCTGCTAATATTGTGTTATGAAATCTCATATTTTGCAGGCAAAGTTCTAGGTGATGGAACAGACAGTAGTTTATATGCTGCAGTATAAATCAGCTTTCCATTGTATTGTGAAAACAAAGTCAACCTTGTCCTGACAAAGAGATAAGTTTGATCTAATACCTCTTGAACCTGATTCCTGAAGAGAGTTGGTCATGAGACTTACTGATACAGATCAGCCTCAGACAAGCTCTGCTTAAAATCCCCCAGAGTACGACCGATTATTAAACAAACAAGAGATTGCAATCTGAGCATTGAGCAAATATGACTTGAAATTGTGAATACATAATGGAGAGCCACACAGCGGGAGACAGTGGTGGTGACTTAACAGTCCCAAATACAGTAGGAAGCTAAAACTTGGTGTAATTCAATAATTACACGTCTTGATTGCAACGAACGGTGACTAGATTCTAACGAACAGTGAAGGTCTTGTTACCTGGTTGTGTCAGACTTGGAAATTAACAACTGTAACACACTCCACTTTCTTCAATGTGTATGTCTCTGCGTTTTGTATTAACTGTGTACAGTCTGCAGACTCTCTTTAGTCCTATTCAGTTGTTAACTTCTAGCTGGCTGAGTTAATAATGAAAAGGTGGAAATACCAGCCACTGTAGCATTTTTTCCTTCTTAATAAGGAATTCAGTAATGAGGACGGGTGATACCCGATCAGTAACCAGATCAGCAGGCAGGACACACTGCTCATCAGCCTACTTGGCAGCTTTAAGGTACCAGCACAGAACCAGTGTCAGGGCATTAACAGGCGCTACAAAGGTAAATAATCTAGTTAGTAGATGTCACCATGGAAAGAAACAAAAAAACAAAATATGCTGTATACTTAGCCAAGTTACCCAGCCCAAAAAGTGATCAACTGTGAGTTGGCAGCAGATGGGACCAAAGTTCAAATTGACTGAACTTTGAGTGGAGTATTTGGTTTACAAGTGTGAGCAGGGAACACAAGTGAAAGGAAATCCTATGATGAGCTGTCGAGTGTCAGAATGACTCATCCAGCCACGGGTGATATACCTACGTGTCATAGAAAACTTTTTTCTTTACATGACCCTTCATCACTGCTTTTCTTACCACAACTCACGTTGAGCCATTAGGGGGCACAGATGAGCTCCAATGCTATGATCTACAGCAGTTATTCCTCTGAAAAGTTATCAAACTCACAAATTTTTTGCTCTTGAATTAATTTTTTGATAGAGCAATTGTAAAGTTCTCATTTATATGAATGTATAATACTGTGTATTCATGCCTAGAGTGGGCTTTTCTAAAATAGGGGTTAGGGTTAGTTACTGGCAATAAGACGTACTACAACATACAACCAACAAGCCACTTCGGCCGTGAAACTAGGAACTAACAACCAAAACTAACAAAAGGTAATTATGTTTGATATCATATATCATTATACATATTCAACAAAACAAGGTCTGTATATAAATCAAAGACTAAACTCATATTGTATCGAGTAATTTGAGTTATTAGACTGGACGTACAATCATTGTAAGGCTGCCACTAATGATCATTGATTTAATGATTGAATTAGCAATTTTGTTAATGAACTGACTGAACTTTTAGTCTATAATAAGTCAAGAAATAGTAAAAAATCCACATCACAAGTTCAAATCACTTTTGTCTAAATCAAAACCACTTACTTCTGTTTCATTTTAAACAAAGAAAAGCAGCAAATCCTGCTTTCTGTGAAACAGGGAACAAAGCATGTGTGGCAGTTTTGCTTTTATAAATAACTGAAACGATAAATCAATTAGTTGCTCATATATATTCATATACTCGAATAATTATTGTTGTAAATCCCTTTCATGAAGAAGGAAATAGCAAAACACAAAGTTTACATAGATATCTGGTTGTTTGCATATACAGTATGTGCATTTGTTTATCAAACACTTGCACACTGATTACATGATACCGTAGCTAAGGTTTCACTGCTCTGAAACATTGTTAAACATTCTGGGATCAGCTATTGTTTTAAAGCATTAAAAGCATTTTACACACTGTGCACCGCATAGTTTGTCATTTTCCTATGAGTCCTCTGCACTTAAGGACAAACAGGTCCTTATTTCAGCTGACTACCATAAAGCAACAATGGAACATAAAAACCGGCATCATACTAAATACAAAACAACCAGCACTGTGTAAAAATATACAACTCAGATTACATTAAAATGAGCTGACATCTGGTATAGTGTGGCCGTGGTGGTCAAAGAGGAGTTCCCTGTGACAATGCAAACTGATGTGAAATGTATTTAGAATGAGGTGAGGAGACAATAAAATAAAGTGACAAAGACAACAAAGAAGTGACTCATCCAGACACAGGATGTGTCGGCTAAGTGATTCACTGACCACACATTAGCCGTTTGCTTGATGAGCCTACTGACTGACTGACCAACTGACTATGGGTGTGTCATGAAAACAGAGCAGCCTGTATCAGCTGACGCACTCAAAGTCACACCTGTGAATTATTAACAGCCCTTGTTGCAAAGTTGGTCTGGAAACAGAGCAAGGAGCAGGAGAGACTGAGTGGGTCAGGGAGGATAGAGAATATGTCTTTTAGGTCTATTCTTGGATTTTGTTGAAATAGCAGATAAACTGCTAGTATATCTTATACCAATAATATGTAGAATTCTGGCAATAATACAACCCAAAAACAATATCTCTTAATTTAGCCCACTTTGGAATGTGCCAGTGTGAACACTTTCTTAGCCTGAGGCTAACACCTCCCTTAGCCAGGAGCTTAGCACAGTGTGAAAAGCACCTGTAAATGTTAGTCAGTTACATGAAGCAGATGGATTCTGGGACAATAGAGGGTGAGGCATTTGATGATGATTAAACATAATAAAAAAGATCAGACAGAAAACAATTCAGACCTCATTAAAACTGCACCCTACTCAGCCTGTGTGTGCGCGCTAGATCTTACCCCAGACTGTAAGTCTTTCAGTGTGTGTGTGAGGATGATGTTGAAGACGGCGTGCGATCGACTGCTCTCCTCATTCATGTTGGTAGCAGCAACAGTCCGAGACTTATTCCCCTCTGACATCAGAGACTCAATGTCCTAACAGTGGAAATCAAACAATAAATAAATGATGAATAAATTGTTTTCATTCTCACAACAGAATACACTTTTAAGACTGTGAAGAAAACTTTTGTGAGAGACTCTGCTTGTTTATATATTTAGTAACAGCTTCAATTGGCCCAATTGAGAGCCAAATATAAACTATAACACGTATTTAAATTCTGACAGTTATATAAATAGCCTCTTTCCAGTGTGATTAGCGAGAGGACTAAGCAGACTTCTGCGAACATGTGAGCCACACTGTTACAAATCCTCAAAGTTAAAGATCAAAGTGAGAGGGAATGCAAGAAAGATGCTTTGCTCACATGTCTGCTGCACACTGACACAGTGGTCAGAGGGAGTACCATTGGTTAAACCTGACGAAACAGCATGGCAAACACTAAAATTCACTAAGAAAAATATTTTTACCTTGTAGCTGGCAACAGCTAGTCGGGACAGGCCATCCACATATGGACCCAAAACTTTATGTTCCCTCACCCTCAGAGGTTGTCTCCCCCTGGACAGAAAATAAAGGCAGGTTTCAAACACAGACAAACAACATGGTCACTCTCTGTAAATTACTATTCATCTGGTGTATCACCGAGTGTTGCAATATAGGCTCAGCTGGTTCTGGCCACCAGCACAGCATTCCCCGATCAGCACTTGATTCAAACTTTCTCCAGGCCTAAGAACTTCATCATTCTCCGCTCCACAGAAAAGCCCATATGGCTGTCAGATGGGCTGCTTTCCTTTGCGCCGTTTTACTGAGGTTAAAAGGTCACATGGTGAGTGAAGATCAAAGGTCATGCTGTCTGGGGCAGCAGACACAGGCCTGTGCTCCTGATTTACTGCTGACCTGCTGGACATGAACTGGACTCCATCAGTAACTGCACAAGAGTGATCTTTTTAATCTGCTGGTACCAATATCCACCTGACACTTTCCCTGTTATACCAACTAACTAATTTGCCAGAGACAGACAATATTAAGTTATATCTAAGGTCAATACCATAGTCAATGACTATTGTTAAATAGTGTTTAGGCACAAATGTCACATCATTTATCAACAGTGACTGTAACTAAACACTCCATGGAGCAGCTTCACTACAAAAAGGACAATCTTCTCTCTTCAAAGGATGGATTTTACCATAGAGAAGCTTCAGAAAGTATATTCTATACATCTATTGTTTTTTTTTTAATTTGAAAGACAGATTTTAAGACAGATGACAACTCACAAATGCAGCAGTGACAGTGTCTTAATGAATTACCACAGCCACTGTGACCTACAGAGGGAAAGAAAAAGCATCCTTCCAGTCATAAAAGGATTAGAAGATTAAGACAAGGTCGTACCCTTTGGGATCGAGCAGATCTCGGACCTTCTCGTTGTAGATCTCCATGTAGGACACCTCAACAGTAAAGCTCTCTTCCTTCCTGCCTTCCGTCTGGGTTCGTTCAAACAAAGCGCTGCACAGCCGAGGAATCAGACCTGGCTGGTCTCCTGAACCCATCATGGTGTACGACTTCCCCGAACCTTGTTACATCACACACAGACAATGTCAACTGGTGCAGGTAATTTGAAAAGTGAAAATAGCATCTTTGTGCAAACCTCATATAAACAAAGTGCCCACATTGCAAGGTACAGCTATGTAATCTAAAGCAATTCAATACAACAGCGCTGCCATATTATCTATCTTTACAAAGTCTATAGTTTCATTTTCATTTCATCTTGACAACATCGGACCTGAGTAAATTCAATTATGTTTATTATGAGGCCTTAGTTAAAGGTTGTTTACCTGACTGCATGTTGACTATATCTATATTGATCAAATGTTTTGTCCTAGCCATTCTTATGATGCAGTACAGTTTAACACTATCACTATCTATAAACTCGATGCTAAAACATCATTTAATTAACACCTCTCTGATAGTGCAGTGTTTCCCTTAACATTGAGTTGTAGCAGCAGGGGTGTCATGCCAAGCACCTGTATTTGTACAGTTGTACAAGTGCGACATCCCGGAGGTTTCTATTGGTTTGTAAGTACATATAAGGTGTGATGAGCAAATCATATTTCATGGGGCCCCCTACCCCCAACCCCAATTTGACTAACAAGCTATTATTTTATGTGTAACCCCTATCACCCACTAGATGATCATTTACATCCACTGGGTGTGGCTAGCTACCTCTCAATTAGTCTTAAAATAATTCCCTCTGAACTCTCTCTCTTTTATCTAAATTCAACTTGCATCATGACAGCATTGTATTATCAAACAGCTAATTCACTTTAATTGAACAACATTTTCAGTGCTAAAATAACTTGAATTTATGACAATCTTTTATGGATTCTGTCTAAATAATCATTAATATCCAAGGGCATCGGTCAACTGCTGTTGATTGACAGCTGTCAGGCATCACTGTGCCCCTCACACACAGGGAAAGGCCAGCTTCCAGGATGAAGAAAACAGTTAGATAATGTGGAATACTTGCTGTCTTTATCAACATGGATCAACCAAATGTTGTTTATCTAACAAGTAAGTGTTGACTCAGGTTTTCCGACACACGGCTGCTTTACCTGTAACACTAACTTTTTTCCCTTCTGCGAGAATGATGATCATGACTATGTTCAACATTGCTTGCTTCAGTGTTGACATCTACCTGATGCATGTTATAATCGTTGAGCTGACATATTCAGGATATACACAGATATATTTTTTTTTTTTATCAAAAAAATTCAAATTGAGTTTTTTAAGTTATAAGACAGAGTCCTCTCCATTTCTTTAGCCCTGTTCACAAAAAATACTTTGTCTCTTCATGTATCAGCCGACTGTTTTTATCATACTGGTGCAGTTATAATGTGAAGTAATTGAGAGAGGGATGCTGTTTTCTGGGGGAAAGTTCACTGAAGTCTCGGTCGGGAGGGCTGACAGTTGCAGTGATTTTTTTCAAGACAGTAACTACTACAACACAATAGTTGAAGGAGACAAACACATGGTGAGTTTTTTGCTCTGAATCATGTCATATAATCACCGCCATTCAACTGCAGGAGCCGCCTGTCTTTGCTGCCAGGGACAGATGTTGTTTTCGGGCAGAAATGCGACGAAGAGTTTATAGGACAGACAGGATGACGGAGGCTTATCCTTTATTTCCTCATATAAGTTGCCCAAGACACTAGCAGTTACCACATTACTGTTGTTTGGTCATATGACATTGCTTTGTAAGATAAAGTGTTCTAAATCTGTTTAATTATCAAACTGTGAACACTGTCAGCCCTGATCTGTGCCTCAGACTTTTCCATTCACAAAGACACTGGCTCACCTCTGCTGCGGCTCTGATACTACCTCCGGAGGCGGATCAGAGCTGCAGCAAAACTCCCCCCCCCCTCCGCATCTGTAACTTTAACACAGACAGCTTCTCTTTTGTGTTAATTGACCTGTCGCTATATGAAATGTCCGTAGCGTAAAATAATATAGGCCAACAGTATGATAAGTGCAGCCCCTCCTCTCCTCGCCTCTACTAAAAAAAGAAAATTAAAATCTAGGAGTGACAGTCACATTTCAATAGTGGCGCACCACCACTGCTAAAAGGATATAGGGGAAACACTGCAGTGTCAAGAAACCTTTAACATTACAGACTTCATAAAAGTCTACTTTATGGCAGAGAAGAGTTGTATTGGATTAGGCTGTACTCGTGTACTTAATACAATTCTGCTTTTTTTGTTTTCTGACACTGGACTGATTTATCATCCTTAACTGTTTATTAAAACATTTGTTGTGTTGACATTATGTGTAAACTGAGAGAAAGAAGATAATAAGCCCTGTTTCTGAGTTCTGAGAGTTCTGCTATGGGTTGCACAGAACTGCATTTGAGCTTTGGTATTTTGTTGATTCTGGAAAGGGGAGAGGCTGTCCAACCTTCCTGCCCCAACACATCCTCACTGACACGCCTTTCTTAATTATTATACAAAAAAAACTTTAGGGCAATGTGCTTATAATGCGAAAGAGAAGTGTTCATATATTATTTTTCATATTTGTACTTCTGTAGCGCTCATAAAACATAATTCACATATTGACCACTGAATAGTGAGTTGTGTAATGGCAAATTACCAGTTTGTCCATAGGCAAAGATACAGGCATTGTAGCCCTGGAAGGCGTTGCGGAGAAGACTTTCCCCAAGGCACTGGAAAACCACCTCCTGACCTGCACACACAATGTATTTTATAACTGTGACTATGAAGTCTTTTTAAACTGAACCGTTTGAATGGTATTTTAGTGATGTAAAGTTAAAAGTTTTAACACTGTGCAGGCACTAACCTGCAAAATTCTCCTTATCCGTTTCATCCATGGACCAGAAGCAGTAATCATAGGCAAAAACCTGACAAATCCAAACAGCAGCAGTATGAGACATGATGAATAAAAGAGGTCTATGGCCGATTGTTACACAGCAATGTTAACATTTACTAAAGATACTTACATCTCATTTCTAAATGTTTTGTGAAAATAATTACATATACATTACACAGGAGTTTAATTCAATTGAGAAACTGTGTGAAAGTGGAGTGGATTGCAAAAGTACATTTTTAGATTACTTGTGATTTGATATAGATATTACTTATCTTACCAGTTACTAATGTTTGATTCAATATGTTTTCAGCTGAAATGGATATAAATTACTTTTTATCACTCAAGATAGTGTAAACAGAGTGCACTTTTAGTGTCATGTGGTGTTTATGAAGATCTGTGGTAATATTTGAGATGAAAAAGACCTTGTTGGCCTATATATACACAGTTAAAACATATTCAAAAGTTTCCTTGAGACAAGTATTCCGAGGTGGTTTAAAGTTGATGAATCAAACTTGCAAGATTCTTTAATCACAGACATCACTTTGTGTCACTGCCTGTACGGTTGCACACAGTTCCCAAACTGAGTGGATGATATACAGCGGCTTCTTTGTTTAACACAGATGATTCATAACTATGGAATTAGCTCAGTGTTAAAAATGTCTTTGTATGTTATGTGTGTGTGCTGTTACCTTGGATTGACTCCTGATGATGTAGGGAAGATCAAGGTCCACAGCAGCATGTGGATAAATAAGAGGATGACATTTAGTGCACATGTTAGAGAGGATGCAGTGTGTTAAGCCATTCAGAGCAATATTTGTCTGGAACAAATGAAACATGAAGCATCAGAAATAATAAATATTCTAATAAGCTTCTAGTCAAATAATGTTTCTTTAAGAAAGTATATTGTACCCCTATACTGTACACAGATAAGAGAATGTCAGAAAGAGAAATAAGACATGGCTGAAAGGAGATAGACATAAAGACAAAGACAACGGCAGAGCCAGAGCCACTGGCCTCAGGCTTTCCTTGTTTTCACAAGTCACTTCTGCACACATATGATTCAAAATCAGCCTTGTTTGTGCAGCTTGTTTCTGTCCCGTTAGTTTGTCACATGTCAAACCAACTTCTCAGGGGATTTGGTATATGTGTCTGTGCATTCATCTCTGAGGGCTTGGAGGTCAGAAAAAAACTCTGGTACTGGGGGAATTGCTGTGGGAATGTCTGTGTGTGGGCATGTGTGAGTGTTGGAAGGGGGTTGGTACTAAAGTTGGCAGAGGGTTGAGGTAGTGTGTGGTGGAATCAGATGGTGGTGTGAAGGGGTTACTGGGTTTAGGTCATTGCTCAGAAATTAAAAGGGACAAGTTTGAAACATGCCTCTGAAGGTTTATTAAACATTAATAACATTTGACATTTTAAAAAGAGTGGGGGATTGGCCCCAATATCTGCATGATCTTTTACAGAAGAACCGAAGAACAGAAGTAGGCACATGCAGTACACACATGAATCCACACAAACACGTCAGAGTTTGAGCATTTCACCAACAGCTATGTCCTTTAAAACTGATTTCCTCAGCACAGGGACAGACACTCCATCTGGCTATATCTGCATATGTCAGAACATCCAGAGCAGGCTAACCTATTTTAACAATACATTATACATTTTTAAAAAGCTATTCAAATGTTTACATTAGAATGGAACTCAGTAAAGCGCATACCTCCGCCAAGGCCCAACAGTCCCCTTTGGTACTCACTCGTAGCTACAAGCCAACTAAATATGCCAGATTTTTGTTTTGTTTTGTTTCTCAGCAACTTTTTCACATCATTGGATTAGATATTTGTTTTTTATCTGCAGCTGAAACATGCAACAGCACAGATCTTGATATTACAGATCACACTTACCAGCTCAAAATGATTTAAATAACAGTTTGGAACACCAACTTTAGTGACCATTAATTAATTTCAACATCCTAAATACCTGGCAACGACTCATTAAGGCATCGTCAAATCAAATCTAGTGAGTCAGTTGTCTCTTTATTCTTAATAATTATCGGCCTGTATCCAACTTACCATTCTTAAGTAAAATTTTGGAAAAACTTGTTTTTAATCAAGTAAATTACTTTTTAATCAAAAATAATGTTTTAGAGAAGTATCAGTCCGGTTTTAGGACGAACCACAGTACAGAGACAGCCCTTTTAAAGATTTTAAACGACATCAGGTGCAACTTGGATAACCATAAACTCACAGTGTTGGTACTTCTGGATCTAACCGCCGCCTTCGATACAGTAGACCATCACATTTTATTAAATAGACTGAGAAACCTGGTCGGCCTCTCTGGTACTGTTCTTAACTGGTTCGTCTCTTACCTCTCAGATCGACACTTCTTTGTAAGTATGGATACATGTTCCTCAGGAACCCACAAAATAAAGTGTGGGGTTCCCCAAGGGTCAATTTTAGGTCCAACCCTTTTTAATCTCTACATGCTTCCCCTTGGGGATGTCATCAGGAGGCACGGCATCAGCTTTCATAGCTACGCTGACGATACGCAACTGTACATCGCCGTGACTCCTGATGACACAGGGCCTATTGGTGCCCTTTTTAACTGCATTTTAGATATCAATACATGGATGGCAGCAAAACATTCTAGAGGTTTTAG
>OMLP01015972.1:0-11268 GCA_900302685.1 Spondyliosoma cantharus
AAACCCACACACACACACACACACACACACACACACACACCTGTCTGATGTCACATTAGCTGTGCAGAGGTGAGGCTCCGTCTCTACGATGACTGGCTCTTCACCTCAACTTCCAGCAGTGAGCAAATCGTTTCGTATCCCGACTCTTACTCTTCATTCAGCTGCTGAAAGCTACCAGGACAGTATAATAATCTGCACAGTCGACATAGCTCTGCAGCTTTAGGGCCGAGGCATTATGGGCAGCTGCATGAAATAAGACGAAGGATCGTTACCGACATTTAAATTCCAGTTCTTCGGAAGCCAAGGAGCGACTGTTTGTTCATGCACGGCGGCCTCCAGATGGCTGACGCTTGTTGTTTGTGTTTTATTTTCCTCCTGCGGGGCTCGAGGGAGTCTGCACTGCTTCAACACTTCTTACTGTAACTCCCCGGAGCGCCGCGCGACAAAAAAAAACAAAACAAAACTTAACGCACCAATAAACACCCACAGCTGAGGCCTCGTAAAGAAGCTCTTTTTACGTTAGCACCGCATCGTCCAAACGTGAGACTGCGACTGTATTTTACTGCCATGATGAAACCCGCGAATACGAGAGAGGCCGCGCTCTGTAGGAGAAGACATATGACTGTGTTGCAGCGACGCAGGTGTAATCTATATAACCCAAAGGTTAAGTTACAGCTCATTTACGTTTTGTTATTTTTGTGGACAATCCTGCCAAACCAGATGATGACGAGGGGCATGTTTCACTCAGCTCCTCTCTGAAACGCTTCATACATCACAGCTCGACACGCCGCTCCACATCTTGACTTTGCTCGTGTGTGTGTGTGTGTGTGTGTGTGTGGTTTGTTACCCTCCCCCCACCTTTAAGAGAGATAAACAGATACTCCTCTGATAGTCACAGCGTTGGCCGTTTTTTTTTCTTTTTTGTCGCGTTATCGTAAAAAAGCACAACATCCGTGGCCAGGCGTATCTGCTGCGTCACGGCTGCAACACCAGCGCTCGTGTTACAGAGAGACAAACGACCGGATGTGGCAGGACGGCGGCTACGGAGGGTCGCCGACGATGCCACGGGCTGCAGTCCTACAGCGGCTGGAAAACATTTCACAAATCTGATTTAGACATGTCGGGCTTCTAATGAGATTACCCTCACGTCAGTTATTTTATAGGAGAGGCCACGGATGTGCGGAGAGCTGGACTCTCACAAGAGACACCGGGCAAAACCAAACTTTAAACACTGCTGCCAGTGTCGCTCTATAACAATGTAATACTGGCGATAATGTAACATTCATGCAGAGTCTGAAAACACAGAAGCTCCTCTCAGTTTGTTTAAGAGTCAAGGCCGCGCCTCCTGCAGCTGTTATGAGCCGAGCTCAGTTTGGACCATTTTAACCCTCGCGACGTTCACAATTCGTCATTATTTGGGGACCGTGAGGGGGAAAAAAAACTCAAATACTGTTACGTCTCCTCGATCCCCGCGTGACTTTAAACTTGATTGTCGAGGTTGATCCATTCCAGCGTCTCGTGAAATGTTCCCGCCGTGCGACGTGTTGGATGTTAAACAGGATTCCTGAAGCAGCTTCAACTCATTTCTCCGTTTGCTTATCATACATGTTATAATCTGCGACAGTTTCCACGATCTGTCCAGCACCTTGTTTAAATTGTTACTCTGTTACAGGAAGTGCTGACAGCGGGCTGTCACCAGCAGTGCGGCTGCCGCCCAGGGTTACCGTTATTACGACGATCCATCAAAGGCCTAATCCTTTTACAGGTGAGTCACAACAGACGGTGACTTCAGATTGGATTACGGTGAAGATGATTGGGTATATCTGGACCAAACAACCAGACTGTATTATTAGAACGGCTCAGTCTCCAGCGAGGTAATCAGTTTCTGTAATATCTTTGGAGTGAAAGGCACTACTATGGCATCTGACTTCAGCGTCCCTGCAGAGCGTGAGTCAGCACACGTCTGTCACACACCTGTGTCACATTTGTAAAGCTCAGCAGGAAAACCGTGTGTCACATTGACCTGCACTGGTCACCGGCAAGGTGACTGGAACATGTCACAGGCTGTGTGTAATGTTGTCTGTCGAAGCGGCTCAGCTGTTGCATGATGTCTCCCGCTCTTTCTGCGCTATGATGCATCAGACGATCACAATCGGCTTTTACGCGAGGAATCCGACTCCGGTCTCCGCTGACACGTTGTTTTCACTCTCTGATCGTAATCCTCTCCGTTTATCGTCCGTCGTGGTTTGATACGAGCGTCAGTCTGTTTCGCGTGGCTGCTCACTGTCTAGCCTGGGTCGTGCAATGCCTCACTATCGGGTTCGTCAACGCTGGTAAACTAATACACGGTGTCACAGACCTGCAGTGCCAAACCTGTTGAATTACACAACCCAAGGAGCCGCTAGGTCGACTCAGATCTGTCGTGCCAGGAAGTGTGACAAAGGGCAACACAACGCCGTCATCATCGCTGCCTCGCAAACAAGATGGATAAATCATCGACTCACATCGGAGAAAAAACAGAAATATCACCTATAACCAGGGAATAAACCAACATATAAGCCTGATGTATCTGTGCTGATCCTTCGTCTGTGATTCGAGAAATCCCTACCAGCCTCTCATCAACATGTAAAGTGTAGCTTGAGGAATGCTTGCCCACATCGTGACCTCCTTCTTGTAACTCTGTAACCACCTGCTGCCCACCTGCCGTCCACTCTTTAAGTCCAGCCAACTAGTAATCGCAACTGTAAAATATGCACAGACGAGCTGCTGGCAGACATTTTCTTAAAGAACAACAACAACATAAACAACAAGTACCCAAAAACGTCTCGTCCGCAGGAGGATAACGATCGCAGGCCGAGCCACACAGACGATCACGACGTGTTGGGAGAGGGAGCGATGAGACGATCAGCACCAATGAAGCGGTGATGTTCTGTTTTTATCAACCAGGCCGCGACGAGCCAACGTGAATCCAGCTCTGATGGAGCTGAAATCAATACAGCAGCTCCCAGAGGATGCGCAGTTCTCCCTTTTTGTTTACTCCGCATGCAAATGACGGTGTCTGCTTCCAGCCTAATCAATTTATAGTGAAATTCTCAGATGACACCGATATTCTCAGTTTACTCGCGAGCAACTCCCAACGCCAGAAAACGAAGCTGAGGTGGACCGCTGCGAGGACTCGTCATTTGAAACCGAAGACGTCGCGTCGGAGTCGCCGATTTATTGGAGATGACAGCTCCGTCGAACCAGAGCGCTCCACGCAAAGACGAAGAGGAAACATTAACAATCGGACGCGTCGTGACGTCGCTGTTGTCGATAGTAATCAGTGAACAACAACAAAAGGAAACCTTCGCGTGTAAGTTTCTCCACGACAGCTCACCGGTGACGACGCTAATGGCCACACGCGAGCGAGCGCGTCACGCCACCAGAATATCAGTGAAAATAATAATCAGGACAGGATGTGTTGCTGTTATGGCGCAGACCGAACACGCCGTCTGTCACCGCAGCACAAGTTCGACAAGATGACGCCGAGCGCAGCAGAGAACAACAAGAGAGAGCGACCGCATGATAACAGCCTCCAGCCCGTCGTCAGCTGCTCAGCTGAGTCATGAGGCTGAAGCCCGAAGGACCCACGCTGCCGTCATATGGCTGTCTCACCTGTGTGTGTGTGTGTGTGTGTGTGTTAGAGAGAGTGTGTGTGTGTGTGTGTGTTAGAGAGAGTGTGTGTGTGTGTGGCTGTGGTTGTGTGTGACACAGAGAGAGAGGACAATTTCTCAACAACCCCACTGATCAAATCTGATTAAATGTAGGCCGCACACAGCACAATCTTAACAGTGTGGGAAGGAAGCAGGAAGGAAGGAAGGAAGGAAGGAAGTTAGAAAGAAAGATAGCAGGAACACACACACCAGTCAAACAATGTGTTTAAAGCTGAGACAGATAACATTTTCTACTGATAGGAGACGAAGTCTAATTTGTCAAAGATGATGTTTGATGGTGAGAGTGAAGAAAATATCTCCGTATCCTGAACAAGCACAGCGTACCAGAGACAGAAGAACTGGACCTTTGTTTGGTTAGGTTGAGACTGAATTGATGTGTTTGAACTCTCGGAACTTTCCATCGAAAAAGAAAGACAGGTATGAAAACACAACCTCGGTTCCTTCCTCGGGCTTTCTTTGTGGAGCTAACTTTAGCTCTGATAAGGGATTCCAGAACTTCTCCCTGACTCTGCAGATTTATACCTCCTCTTGTTCACAGCCTGAACGTGTTCTTCCTGCGCTGTCACATGAATCACTGCCCAGAAATATTTCAGGAATTTGAGGTACCTCTGCAGAGCGGGTCACTCCCTGCGGATCATACCGTCAGATGTTGGCTCTCTTTCATGTGTCTCACTTCCGGTTTCTCTATCGATGTTCCTGAACTCAATCAACCATCGACCCACTGCTGGCCTGCAGCCCGTTTACAGTAACACACAGCAGTAAAATGAAACAAAGAGAGGCCGATAAGAGACCCTGATAGGACATTCAATGAAGGTGTACTGGACACAGGAACGGGCTTTGATCCTTTGTGTAACTGCTCTGTTAATGAATTTGCCAGAAACCAATTTCCCAAAATTGAAAACTGAACCGAAGGAAACGCAAAGTTGCAACAAATCTGTGGTTTACAGAAACACACAATGCCAAACGTTTATTCTGCAGACCGTGTTTTTAAAAAAAATCAACCACACACTTTGCACGTCCATGTCGGAGGACACAGTTTGGTGTTTAGTGGATCACAAGTACTTAACTGGTTGGGTGTGTCAGGATGATTGGTCTGTTTAACTACCCACACCGGCTGCTGCCATCATTCTCACATGCAAACACGCATCCACACCGACGACGTGACGGATAATCATCGTTTACCTCCGAGTCGCATCGAAGTTATTGCCCACGACAGCTACGATTAGCAGAGACGGCTGCTCTGCTGTAGTAAAAAAAAAACCTTTCCTTCCCACAACATCATCCCTCCTAACTGCAGGATGAGGATCTAGTTCTGTCCCGCCTGCTGGTTAGTTAGCAGGAAAGTTCAGAAACTACCCACGTGGTTCTGTTTTTAGCCACGAAGAGTACTGAGACGACACCTCGTGCTCGTGACACCCTCGCTCGAGGATCAGAATCTTAATACGCATCTTTACTTTCATAACGCGTCCGGGGCAGCGCGACAGCACAAAGCATCGGTGTAGGAGATGAGATCGCTTTTGTTGACGAGAGTGGAAGACGCTGCACAAGCGTCTCATTGTGCGCACATTCATGCAGTGCATTGTGGGGACGGCTGGAGGGATTCCAACCAGACCAGGTGACTTCAGATGACTTCTCTCCAGCCCCCTGACTTCTTTCCCTTCGTCAGTCCTTGCACTACAAACCCTCGAGTAATATTTTTGCTTTGCAGGATTAGATGCCAAGCTGTGTTCTCTCTCCGCATCATTTCTGTCCTCTTCCAGCTGGCTTCAATCAAGACTCAAAATTGATATTAATACCGGCACGAGAACCAACCGGCAGCTCAAACTGACCGAAGAGTTCGAGGTCTCCTTGTTATATTGCAGCTTTTAAAGAGGTGCACGTCACGTAACACGGGGTGTTAAATTGACGGATGTTAACATTAATGCCTGTAGTAAATATGTCGTGAGCAAAGGATGGAGTCACGCGAGGTCAAAAGTGAGAGAGTCAGCGTAGGGAGGAGGTCAAACGCGGCTGCGACAGTTACGTAATGTTAACTGCGTAACATACAGGTCTGTTCTGCTGTTTGGGTATCAGCGACACGGCCCGGTGTCGAGCTCATTGATCTCGCCTGAATAATGTGTCCAGCCTGTTTGTGCTTGACACCGTCTGAAACTGTGACCATCTGGTGCGTTGAGATTAGTAATCCACCACGTAGGAGGAAAAAGAAACGACAAGAGTGTCACGGAAGGACAGAAGCGAGTTGAAGAAATCAGAGAAAGCGAAGAGGAAAGACGAAAGCTGCCCGAGCCGGCCGGAGGCAGAGACAGAAGGCAAGTGGAAAGGCTGCAGGTAGTTAATCCTGGCTGTTCATTTCATGCTCGGGTGGCCACGCAGCCCTCCATGTTTCAAAGACCTTGTAGGCTCAACCTGACGCCCTGCAGGGAAAATTAATGACTTCAATAAAAGCGCCTCATTTTCCCGCGACGTTTCCCGCATCGAGCTTTATTGGACAAATCTTAATTTGGCCCTGATCAGATCACCAGAGCTTGTTACTGTACGTCTGGAGAGAAATGAATGAGGCACTCTGTGTGTGTGTGTGTGTGTGTGTGTGTGTGACTAACTCCTTCCCTTTCAGCAGCAGCCAATACAAAGTACATGATGTATGATACTCGTGTCTGTTCAGCAGAGCACCTGTGTTGTTGCAGTCTTTCGCTGGATGACGAGGCACGGTTTGTTTTTTTTTGTCCACTTGACCAGATTTTCAGTGTCAGCGAATGAAATGAAGCATTAGCATTGCACAAAGATAAATGCACACTCTATTTGTAACGCTAAGTTTTGTTTGAACTTCTTTCACCACAGATGGACTAAAAGCAGATTGTCTCATTTGACCTTCTTTGTCCCCAAACAGTCCAATTCTGCGCTAACTTCTGACCACGTGTCATTGTTAAACATAATCAGGTTGTCCTCATGTCACCCCCCCCCAGAAAAACCCCTCCTCACACCTCTCCTGCAGGGTAAAGCCACGTCTTCATTAGCCGTCTTACATGTTCGGCGTGCGTGTGAAGTGTTCTGCACGCAGCGGTTCGTACGCCGCGTCCTCGGCTGCTCGCTGCACCTCAGACAAATGATATTCCAGCGGAGGTTTGGATGTGGAGGTGTCAGCAGTTTTAATGACAGGCTGCAGAAAACCTCCACTCATTTCTGAGGCGCTGCCTGCCAGACTAATCCCGCCGGAGCTCTGTGTTTGTGTGTCAGAGGCACAGAGAGGGAGAATGCATATGATTGTCTGAATTTCTGTCGAGTCGAGGGTATGCGCGGGTGTGCAGGCGAGCCCATGTGTGTGTTGACGGATGGGAGTCAACCGTAATGGCCACGCAACGATATGCAGACAACAGCGGAGGTCGAACCTCGTCAGCGTTATCAAAAAGACACAAGTTTACTCAACCCACCAGTCAGGAATCATTTTAGAGGTTTAAATTAAGCTTAAATTACACCGAAATAAACATTTTAAACAGTTTTATGTATGAAAATGTAAACGCAGGAGCCGACAGGTGGGTGTGTCACCGCACGAACATCACGCTTATCATCAAACACAAAAAGGAAGAGATAAAAAAAAGGAGGTGTGATGCTGCGGATGTGAAAGATATAGTTATTGTGATTATATTGTAACCACCAGTCATACTTCGATAGTCTTTAATCTGAGCGCGTCTGTGCTCTTGTACTTTTATCTCTGCGAGGACGTTTTTGAACATTTTATCTCAGAGGGTTTAGTCTTGTTGGTCGAGGGGGAGCTGAATGTAAATGAAGGTCCTCATTAGCTCACGAGCCCGAGCGTGTTTGTGTAATTATGTGTTTTTTGAGAGCCCCGGTCTGCTGCCAGGATACGGCTGCTTCCTGTGCCACTTCCTGTTTTGTCTCTTCTCGCCTGATTGGTCGGTTCTATTCTGGTTAGTCATGTCGAGTGACACGAGGGCACGCGGGGCAGAAGTCTCACACAATCTTTTTCCTCTTTGAACCCCAGCTGAGGTGGGTTACTAATATCTGCCGTAAATCAAACAGCTGATCACATGCATGACAGACGTGGTGCAGCCTGTAAATACAGCCTGACGCAAGCTTTTTATTATTATTATTATCAAGGGAACTAAAATAAATACTAGCAAAAAAAAAAATAAAATGTGCACCAATAGATGAAAATGTAAACTCTCCTCTCTGCGGAGTAGTAAACTCTTCTGTAAACCAAAGTGCCTCTCAGAATGATTCAGTGTATTTTGAATTTCATTAAAAACAAACAGGCTTCTCTGTCAGCTCGGTTGAGGCAATAGCTGGCGGCCAGTCAAGAGCGGCGAGGTTAAAATCGCGAGCGCGCTCAAATCTGCAGGCTGCCACCGTGGAAGACATAAGTTACGGCAAGTCAAGAAGTGACGGAGGGAGACGTTCGTGCGCGACGTGGATTCTGTCCGAGAGTAGAAACGCCGGGAGCCGTGTCGGAGGAGCCACGACTCCAGTAAAGGGAGAGAGCCGTCACCGTTTCCCTCATTGCTTATTTACGTTTCCCCACCCGCTGCTCCACCCGCACGACGCTGTGAATGCTTTTAATGTAGCTGAAGGAAGAAACCACCCAGGTGAAGAGGCCAATGAAGTTCAGACTGTCTTAGCTCGACAACGCGAACTGACGCGAGGCCTTGAGGTCGTTATCTTTAAAATGTCAGTCCCGGTCGGTTTGTCAGCTCCCTGACAACAACAAGTGATATCCAATACTTTGCTCCTCGTCCAGCTACTTTGTCAGAAACAGAACAGAGGACCACCTGGTGCATCTGTGCACAGCGCAGCCAAACAAACTCAGCTTGCTTTGATAAAGAAGTCAGTCATTAATTATTGCAGCCGTGATCTTATGTTGCCGAGAGGAGTCGGAGGTGTGCAGCAGCGAACGGTTTCCTTCACTCGTTACGTTACTCGCTTGTGTAAATTTAAAATGCCACAAATTCTCTTGCATTGTGGCAGAAGTGTGGCAGCAAGTGCTAACTGCATCATCAAGGATATTGCTTGTCCCCTGATAAAATAAATTTTTTGTGTTTAATGTGAAACAGCAGAGAAAATACCATCATAACAAATATCATAATATATATATATAATACTTTTAAAGTGGATCCAGCTTTATAACCTGAACTTCAGACGCTTGGAGAAAGTTCCTGTGTGAAACTTGACCTTTCTGATCTTCATTATTTTCCTTGTGTGCTTGTATATTGAATATTCCTAAATATGGGGGCCTGTGCATTTTTTCCCAGGGCAGGTTAACCCGACCAGCTGCTATAGAGACTTTAGGCTCCGGTCTTTTTTTGGTCACTTCCAAAAACAATGCCCCGTCATACGGAGTGTAGCAGCTTAAAAATACGCCGTCTCCTTTGCCTTCAAACCAGTCCGACGGTCCAACAATATAATAAATCCCTCAAACTTTGTGTGAACATTTATCCGAAAGGTCTGACGATGAAAAAACAAAACAAGCCATTTGCTTTAAATATAAGATCAGAAATAACACTGGTCACCGAAAACAGCGTTTAAAGTTTGTGTTGAGTGACTTTTACGGCTCGTGTGTCCTTTAAATCTGTTAAACCTTAAACCACATTTACTGTATAATCAAAACAAGCTATCTTTATTCTTCTGGTCCAACACCAACAATTACACACCGCGGGATAACACGCACGACACAGGACAGGACATTTTATTCTTTGCGAGGCTACACCGTATCTGGATCAGATGTACACTTTGACCTCGATGCTTTCTTGTATCTATTTCATCAACAAAGAGACAAAGAGAGCAAGAAGTAAAACATGGGTGTGAGTCAAGCGTCTCGTATGGAGTTAGTATGAATGTAAAATCCGAGTAGTTTTACGACGGCAGACCACCAGCAACAACAGCATTCTGTCTTTTTTTAATTCGATTCAATCTGCAGCGTTCCCATTCTTCTTCTGGGATCAATTATAGTTTCATCTAATCATCTTCATGCACTCCATTACTGAAACGATCGATAAGCTGCAGAGCTGATGAGAGACTGAAGATGGTAGAGAGACACACAGAGGCTGATAGAGAGAGAGAGAGAGAGATATCTTCTTTCCTCTCCTTTCGACCGACACTTTAAAAAACAAGACATCATCACACTGTCTGCTTCAGATTTCATCCAGATTCGCTCCGAGCATTTTCCTCAACGGGCCTTCAGTGAATCACAGCGACTCTTTCCCTAAATTGTGGCAGTTAAACAGCAGATTGTAAGTCTTTGTTTTCATGTCAGCGTGTGGTTTTTAGAGCGAGAGCCACCTCATTTTCTGCTACAGCCTTTCTACTATAACTTCTTTTCGAGCAGCACAATTTGTCAGCGCGACCGCATCAGCCGCCTCGTTAATTTCAGTGGGGTGTTGAAGCGGAACATCTGGACCGGACTCAACATCTGCTGGAAGTGCTTCGACTCAAACCAGCAACAGAGAGAGAGAAAGAAACAGAGAAGAGAAAGTGAGAGAGCGACGCTGAGAATGTCGCTAACCCGACGAGCCAAACCATCTGGAAACTGTCAGGCGACGTGATTGGACGAACCGTCTGTCTATCTTTGTATCTCACTGGGTGATTTCAACCAATCAGATCAACAGTAGGAGAGCGTTACCTCCTTACCTCCTCGCTGTCGTTCTAACGAAATGAACCCAAGTTCTGATAAAACTGAGCAGCGAGACGAACGCGAACGGTCGTCACGCCTGTCGCTGCTGTCGCTCGCTGCCATTGGTTCCTCGGCGACCGTGCGTTCGAAGCCTTGGCGAGAGGGACGGTCACGTTATCTTGTGAATCCAGCTGCCTCACAAGGTAACAAAGTGATGATTTCACAGAGAAAGTCCATCTGAAACTTTAAGCCGGCAGCCTGAACACAGCTGTCACACCGTCTGGAACAACCAGAGAAATACAAGTTCAAGTGAGATTGCCATCTTCTGTGAAAAACCCCCCCAAAAAATAAACTTCGCGGCTTTTTAAACACAGCTCAAGCGGTCGGCGAGCGCAACGAAACTATGAGAGAAATAAGAGAGCAAGGAGGAAAATATTGATCGGGCGGGAAAGTAAAGAGAGGAGAGGTGAACGATGCTGAACCTGGGAGAGATAAGAGATACAGAGATAATGTGAGAGACGGAAAAAAAGTGGGTGAGCCGAGTGGATGGAGAGAGATAGCGAGGGTAATTTTAGATGTGCTTAGAAAGGAGAGGGTGAAAATGAAAGTGAAGGAAAAAAAAAGAGGTGGGAGAGGCGCTGCGGAGAAGAAAAGAGAGAGAGAGTAAAAAGAGGACAAGGTCATTGATCTTGAGAAAAACAGAGAGGGGGGGAAAAAGAAAGGGGTATAAAATGGAAAGAGAGAAGAAGAGGAGGGAGGAGAGATGGAGGTTAATGGGAAAGAAAGACGACAAACAGGGCGAGAGCGAGATGGTTATCGACCATCTGAAACTGCTCTAATGCCGGCCACAGGTGCTGCTGTCTCCACACTGGAGACGTGTGTGTGTGTGTGTGTGTGTGTGTGTGTGTGTGTGTGTGTGTGTGTGTGTGTGTC
>OMLP01015973.1:0-18530 GCA_900302685.1 Spondyliosoma cantharus
ACGTTCAAATTGCTGTTTACAAGAAGCCAGAGGGTAGGCTTAAAAGTTTGACTTTCTCCCTCTCGCTTCTTTTTTTTTTTTTTTTCTGTCTTTAAAAATACATTCCAGTATTATCTATTTGTCGGCCAAGCAGCAGTTCAAAGTATCTGTTATTGTCAGTCTGTATATGTGTGGTTGTTTTTGTTTCTTAACAAATCTTTGTACTTGGTTTCACTTAACCGTGCGGCATTAAGAGCTTCTTTTGTCATCCGATGGAAAAAAGTCTCCTCATGCACAGTGCATATGTTACAAACGTCTGCAGTGAACGATGCCAAACTCACAAGCTGGGGGAAACCAAGTTAACCTTATGGGAGAAACTGAAGTTGGCTCTCTGTGCTGACTTTTTAATTTTATGTATATCTTCAAGGTACTGTTTATGTGTGTCAAAATGTACACTCCTACATAAATTATGCAGTTTTTTTTTTTGTTTGTTTTTGGGTAAACCCGGACTGTGCTTGTGGTCAAGAACTATGAGAGGGAGTGATGCTGCACAAAGTGACTTTTTGACCTTTATTTTAATCTGCAAACTGTTAAAAAAAAAAGAAAAAAGTCAGAAAATACTCAGCCTCCATTGAGAACGTATGGTTGAATGTGTTTTTACATGAAGGTGAAGAGAAGGAAAATAAATGAAGGACAACCCTATATTATTCCTGTTAGCGTGCCTATGGAAGTATCATGAAATCAATCGCACTAGCCAATCCCCGGGCACTATTTGCTTATGCAATGGGGGTTGAGAGCTCCCACATATGTTTTTTATACACTTGATCCAGGCAGGGTAGCTGCGGGGTAGTGCTGGGACAGCTCCTTGTGTTTCTAATCGCACCTCTGAACCTCTGGACCACTCGCGACCCTCACACCTCACACGATACCCCGAGCGAGGGGAAGGAGGCTCGGGAGACAACAGAGCAGCCTTTGTTGTCCCCCACCTGCAGTCGCTGCCCAACGACGACAATACGAGTACAAGCCAAAGGGGTTACCACAGCCAACACTTTGGTACTGTACATACCTTTCTCCAGCACGAGCCGTGCTATCACAACCATGCTGACAAATGGGAAGCAACGGCGTGCATTAAAGCCTATAAATTATTATTACAGACTTTGTAAAAAACAAAGAAAAGTGGTGACCATAGTTTTTTTTTTTTTATTGTTAAGTTATATAAATTGAGATTTCTGTCTGTTTGTTTTGATAGAGACTGGATTTTCAATCCAATGACCAAATGCATATCTCCTTGTTGCTCATGTAAAGTTTTCTTTTATAAAAACAGTCATTTCTTGGTCAAAGCAATGAATAAACCTCTGAATGAAATGAAAAGCATCGTGTGTTTTATTCATTTGTGGTGCAGTGTGTAAGAATTTAAGCTGAAAACATTGAAAAATGCATTATATTTTACCAGAATGTAAAGAAGTATCAGTGCTGATGTTATGTCAGACATTTATGCTTCAAAGATATCTACTGAAGTTAGCATGTGAGCCAGCTATCCAGTCTTGTAAGACCTGTTTGTTCTTTACGGAGATTATAGTCTGATAGTGAAGCTCCAGCCTCTGGAGGTGGGCTGCCCAGCTAACTTAGCCAAGTAGCTAACGGCAGTTACAGTCAGGAGCAGTTAGCTGCTCTGCCGATACACCGTTGTTTGTAATTTGAATTCGAAAAGTGGCCAAGTCTTATATTTTGCCCACGTTAATGTTCATTTTGCTGGTTCATATGAGAGTAGTGTTTATTTATTTTTCATGAACAATTAATTTTGGCCATTAGGAGACAGTGAAAGAAGCTGTACGATTTACCTTCACCTTAGAAATGGCTAGCATGCTAAAAAAAATAGATACATCTGCTGGATAGAGAGCGACATTAGAATGTAGGCACCTTTGGACTCATTCACTCCTTTTGTCTTTGTTTTCGTCTCTCTTATCAACACTACAATACTGAACGCTCTCGCTTCAGCTAAATGCTTCTCTGTGCTCTTGCCGGTTGCTAACCTCGTCTGTCTGGCGTTTGCGCTGGCTTCTTCTCACAATGCAAGCTATGCTAACCGTGTTTATCAGAGCTTTTTCACTAAAAATGGCCGTTTACTGCAGCTGCAAAGAAGGTTGACAAAAAGGGTTGACGAAACATGGGCGGTAAAGTTGGGGCTCATGCAGCATGAGCTGAAAGAAGCTCAAAAAGCTGCTTAGTTGGAAGAAAATAAGCAACTAAGTGTAGCATTAAAGACTATTGAACCATTGAGAAGTATTGGAGAGTGTCAGTGTATTCATCATTTTAAAAGAGAGGGAAGGAATGATTTCTAAACACAAAACACAAAATCTGGCCCGTTCAGGCAATTGTAGTTTTCCTCTGCTGATGTCAGCGGGCTACAGTCCTGATTCTAAACTTGACACTGATCACAATATTGGAGATGTTTGTTTACGACACACAGGGCGGAGCGGTTTTTAGGAGCTAAACAAACTAATCATGACAAACCATTGGAGGAGCTGAATGTATACAGCGGTGATGTGCGTCAGCCATGCACCGCACATTAGTGGTCGGGGCCCCGGCGTTTGCCATCTCCTGTGTATTTTTGCTACCTTTAGAGGGATGTCGGGCGTTTCGCTTTATTTGTCCGACCCGGCATCGGATCACAATCTGCCTCTCAGGGGTTCGGCGGGAGCGGCAGCAGCAGCAGCAGAAGCAGCAGCAGTGAGAGATAAACTACTTTAAATAAAGACTTCATAAAGTTTGGGTTTTCTTTATCCGCTGTCATGATGTGGATACCTAGGGAAGTCTGTACATATAATTTGAACACTTGTGGTATTGTGGATCCTGTATGATTGTGACAATGGACAACCAAGCCTTTGTGCGTAGTGAGTCTGAAGGCAGGGAGGCCAGGGGAAGACTGAATTTATGTCTCATGCTTCCTAGGTGTGTCCTTCCCCTCAGGGCTCAGTCTCCATTCTCTTCCCTGAATATTAATGGCTCTACCATGCCACGGCTCGGCCTGAACTTGAGCCCTGCCACAAAGCTGAGGCCAAGACCCCTCTTATGTCATGAAAAACGACTGAGAAAGACACTGAAGGAGAAAACAAGAGTGCAGGGAGTGATTTTCGAGACAGGAATAAAGATCTTGACAGCACCTGTCCCGGTACTGATAGACGCAAATGCCACAAACGTAATACAGCCCGGTGTTGGAGGGCCCTGCGTTTCCATCGTCGGTTATAACCAATCAGGACACAGCCTTTGGAGTGTCAATAACCCGACAGGGTGCCCCGCTGTTTTTCTATGTGGGTCAGCTACCTCTGGACCTCTAAAGGCCCTGTGAGATGGCTCACCCTCACACTTCCTGCAACAATCCTATCAGGTTAGCTGACCTCTCATCCCTCTCCGCGCTGAGCAGCCCGAGCCCCAGCTTTCACTGAGCCACGTTTTCCATTGAGAAACTAAGTGATATTCCATGCTGCCTATAGCTTCCCTCTCCGTTTCTTTTTTTTCGCCCCGTGCCTCCTCTCTCCCTCTGCGTGCTGCTGACAGATTCGAAAGGCGCTGCGAAACTGCACGGTTATCTCGGCGCGGGAGACGGACAAGAGGAGATTCTCGCTTGGCGCGGCCTGCGACTTGACAGACTCCAGACTTCACCTTGGCCATTTAGTCCGCCAGAAACTCAACTCCACCACCAGCGGGTGAAACCACACGGAATAAAATCCAACAATGCAGATGTTCTGAAAATCATTTCCCATTTGATGAGGAAATATGACTCCCATGGCATGCTGAAGTAATTAGTTACCTTGCTGTGAAGGATGCTCCACGGAGCCCCAGTTCATTAGAGCCAGGACTTTGTCTTCTGCTAACTCCTGCCCTTGGACAAAAATATGAGAAAAATTGCAGGGCCTAATTGTTAGACTCCTGAAAGAATTGACTGATTAAAAACTTGGTCCGACCTTGCAATCATTTCGGGATTTTGGGGGGCGTTTTTTTGGACCAGCTGCAGCTTCATGGATGTTGGAGGAGGCGATGCGTGCAGGCCACTGCTCAGATCATGGACACTGTTTGAACCGGAGCTAATCACACGGGAGACAAAAAGGCTCGGAGAAGCACTATTACTTTGCAGACAAAATTACGCCGCTCAAATTAGCATATTTTCCAGTCGGGCAGGTCTACAGGTGAGCGCAAGTTCAAGCCTGCGTGACTCCGGGAACTTCCACCCGGTGAAAATGAAGAAACATTAGCTAACACAGAGCTTTATACAGATTACTGACTAAATGAATTACCTAAATGAAGGAGGTAATACACTGGTAACAAAGTGTTATTTCAGTCATAGCTCTGATTTTTGGATTTCCTTTAAACATTTAATATTCTTTTAAATATTTCCGTGTGAAGAAAACCGTCTGATCCAAGCTGTTGTCACCCAAATAACAATTAGATCCCCACCGCTTTCTTCCAGATTACATTTTTCGCCGTTATATATTCTATTCCTTCATGTGTCATTTCCTCAAACCATTCTAAAGTGAGCAATACGTTCTGTGTTTGTCTTCTTGATTCCATTATTGTACCGAAGCCACATTTTCCAGCTCTCCTCCGCGTTGCGAGGCAGTTTCTCAGTCTCCGCCGCGTTCGGCATAACCCAAGGCAGTTGAAAAATATTTCCTGTCTTCATTTCTCATAATAAACTTCTTCATAAACCACCAGAAACAAGAGGGGGAGAGCTGTGCTTACACAGAACCACAAGTAAACGCTGTGTTTGGCCAAATGAGGACATGCCGGGTGTTATTCCAGGTGGACATCGTCTCTTCTTTGTTTTATGAAAAGGGGTCTGCGCCTAAACAGAGGGAAAAATGTGACACATGCCAGTTTTAAACAAAAGGGGTCAACTGTTGCGCTTGTAAGAACAGACTGTGAAGGCATGCACATTGTTCTGACCTGAGACCTTTGGGAAATGGATAAACGTAGATGGCTTAGAAACGCTCTGCTCGGCTGCCAGGGTAAACTGCTCTCACAGTAAAAAAAAGTAGGCACTCTTCATGAAACGAAGCAGGAATGCAGGAAATCTCTGCTTTGATACCTGGTGTCAAGTTTTCATTCACATGATTTCATCGGCCGCGGTTTTCTTGTACATGCGCTGCGTCGTCAGCCAATTACACAATCGGCAACCATGCGGAACGTATCTTCCTCCTCCTCTCATCCTCTTCCTCGTCCACTTACTTGTGTAAGTAATCCCTGCTGAAGTCTCACCGCAAAGTCCTGCGACACAACAAGTCTCATGTTCGCTGCTGTTGTTTGGGGGTCAGTCTGATCATTTTCTGTTTGCCTCGAACATCCAATCCCGGCCCCGCCATGCACAGCCGCAGGCGGTGGATCTCCCAGTTTGTTTATTGGAGGATAATGCCTGTGAATTTCCCCCGTGGATCCCGTGTCTCGGTCCATCCAAGAGTCACTTTGCACACATGTTCGGACAGGGCCGGACGAGGACCTCAGCTGTTCCCTAACAGCCTAAATCCTGATAATTGGCCGCTCTCTGAGCTCCCAAGACGGGCCGACTAAACAGCTGCTACAAACAGCGAGACCCCATCCAGAGGTGTCCTGGGTCCAGCTGCCAACGTGGGGTCAAGATGATGCAGAAGAACCTGTGGAGAAAAGTGAGGGGCGAGGGGCGGAACTCTCAAAAAAAAGGTTCAGTTGACATATCTATTTTCATATACACATGAAATCCCCTGATGATAGTTAGCATTTCAGTATGTCAGGGCTCAAAAATTACCCTGAGATGTTTTCGGACTTCTTTTATTTCAGCCAGACATAATCTCATTCATAGCTATTTGGACCTCACAAAACAAGTTGCTGGCTCCAGAGGAACCCCATCACAATGTGCTGCATCTCATTTTTAGGGCCAAGAGAGAGCCAAGGAAAGTCACTGCCTCGGGTTTGAAATACTACATCTGATCTGGGCTTACTGCCTCTTTTTCACTCCAATTTTGTATTCACATTTGTAAACAATCCCTTTTTTTTTTTTTTTTTTTTCTGACTCGTCCGATCATTGTTGGCCAAAGTTTTACATTAGGCAAATCCTGACATATTGCTGTCGGTCTAAGCCAGGTGTTATATGTGGCAGAGTCCGAAGGGTTCACAAGAGGATTAAAGGGACATTCAAAGACTGAAAATCATATGTACAGTTCAACTGAGTGTCATCAATCTGTGTACAAGTTAGAATTAACATTGTGTGTGGTGCATATGCCAATGTTTGTTTATGCATGTCTGCATCCGTGCCAGTCCTTCCCATTGACTTCAGTGGAGAGCAGATACATAGTTTTAGATTTGTTAGGTTGAAGCAACAAAACCACAAGGCAAGGTTGAGGAAAAGATAACGTTACATACATACATTAACAAACTAACTGTAACTTGAACTGTAAGTTAAGTGTGTTATATCCATTAACTTGACTTGACTTTTGGTTTCTCAGTCGTCTGGGTGGAAGTCTTAAAGTCGAGCATAGTTTTAATTATAGTTATAGCATAAGTCAAGTATAGTATTTGTGTAATCCTGCTGACAGACAAACAAACAAACAAACAAACATGGGTTTACACGTAGCCTCCTTGGCGATGGAAATGAAAATGGTTGTACACGCTGGAAAATGCAAAAAGAGTGGACCACGAATAAAAGAGTAGTCAAAATGACGTTCATTTGGGGTGTCCTGATGGCCAAGAGGCATGCACTTTACATTTACATTTTTACATTTTACATTTTAGGGCATTTTAGCAGACGCTTTTGTTTTTAGCTTTAAACAGTAACTTTTTCTGCGTGTCATCCTGCTCTCTCTCCTGCACAATGTTTCCTGACCGCCTCCACTGTCACCATCAATAAAGACTGAAAATGCTGAAAACATCATTTCAAAAATTGGCTTGTTTATTTTTCCGACTCTTCTTCACTTGTGGAATACTAAACAGCTATAAAAGGGTTTGGGAACTATAAGTCAAGGCCTGAGTATAGCAGATGTTGGAATACCGAGGATCTTAAGTCCTAGAGGACAAAGGAGACAAAGGTCATGGTCATGATGATTCAAATATTTCCCGACAAGAAGGTATTATTTTTGCATTGAGAGAAACCTCTCATTGCTGTCTTATTTCGGCTCTAGTGAATGAACTTTGGGTGTTGCCACTTACCAAAGCAGCATAATTCAAAAATAACACTCATGGCAGCACCATATGCCATGATTACATGATTGCTGTTTTCGCATTCTGTGGTGTCACCAGCAGAGCCGCTTTGCCCTCCAAGGTTCATCCTCCAAAGTTGATAGGACTGCCCGTTCCGTGCAAAGTTTGCCCTCAACCAGGCACTGAAATGCTTAGCCTCGTGGACTGGGCTGTTAAGAAAAGTGGAATCTCACAAGGTTTGCAATTTGCACAGTCAGTGTCTCACTGACGTGGCTGTATCATCCCTCCACGTGCACAGGGCAAGTGAAGGAGAAATTCTAGGTTTACCTCAGAAAGGAAGAGCATCTCACCCTCCCCATGAGGCATTTATAGGTGGTGTATGAATGTTGAATAACATTTATTTATATACTTGTGTGAGGAGACATATTCTAAACCTTTGGACCAGTGTTTGTGATAAAAGAATTTCAATCCAATGCATTTTTGTGCTGTCATGGTTAGATTTTTTTATACACGAATGGCACCATTCAAACCTCTTAAGCACATGTAAGTGTTATGTGTGACTATTAAATGTTAATAATTTTAGTCAGGCCTCAACCTAAAAGCAACCATACTGTATAGATCAACTGCAAGGATGGTTAACATGACCCATATTTATGTTGACCGCCAGTGGCCATTTTAATTACTACAGCAGCAAAGGAGGAAGTCAGGCGGAGCAGTATAAAGTGCTAAAAGTCGGCATAGGGAGGAGGTTGGGGACAAATGTTTGGGTCTACGGTGTAACCACAGCGCGAATGGAGTGAATACTACGGTATGAATGCAAACGTCAACAGTGCGTTATTTTGACTTTCTAAGGCAGTTATGTTGCTCCCGTGTCTAGATCTGGAAAGGTAGCATCCAGCGGGTTATTAAAAGCTTTTTCACTGAAAGCAGCTGCCTGTTTTGTCTGAATATGCGCAGACACGTTTGGGGGCCAGAAAAAGAGCTAAAAGAAGCTGAATTGCTTGGAACCGCTAGAGACAAGGAGAAATGCAGAATCAAAAGATTTCTCTGACATCACATGAAATTGTTTTTTCCATTGTCAATTTAAAAATAAAGATACGTGCAGCTTTAACTGATGTTTTTAGTCATTTGGTTCTGTTTTGCGGTTCTTTCAAAACTCAAGTTAAAATTAGCCCTCACTTACTTAGTGACTGGCAAACTTAACCAATTGTAAATGCTTATGTTGGCCAAGGTCCACATCAGAACACTGTTGGAAGTCTTGCGAGGGCAGAGACTATTTCCACCAGCCGCTGCGCGTTGGAGCAACAGCAGCACTGCAGAGTAAAACAGAAGCCACAACCACTCATAACATAATGACAGCTGGGGGATCACAAATAAGACACATAGGAGAGCAGGGCCCGGTGTCTCTGTGTAATATTTCATCACAGAAAAGCTAAATAAATTCCTCACTACAGTCAAGTGAAACCACGTCAATGCAGCAGATGTAAAAAATGGCAGCTGCTGGAGGAATGCGGTTTGGCAGCGAGCGCGGCCCGGAGTGAGGCTGGAAGGTCTTCTCACGTTAACACTTTGTGTTTGGGAGCACAACGATACATTGTTGACGGACTGAGCGGGATTCAATCTCATGTCTGCCTGTGCCATGTGCATGTGTGTGTGTATTTGTGTGTGTGTGTGTGTGTGTGTGTGTGTGTGTAATGGGACAGGGTGGAGGGTCCAGTCTCCTCTCTTCATCGTCAAAAAATCCCACACAAAGAGCGGACCTCCACTTGTCCAGACCTAGTAATACTCCCTGGACAAGGATGGCATTGCGGAGCAGAGCGGTATTTTAAAAAGGTATTACAAGTTTTAGCATTTTTTCGTAAGATCATATTGGTGATATTTAAACACACAGGGAGGTGGAGGGAGAAGAAAACACAGAGACAGAGTGAGAGGCTGTAGCCCTGGCAGGCGGCGTGGCATCAGTGTGGCAGCCAGTGCTGAAGGCCAGCAAATAAATAGGCCTCACATTGCTCAAGTGTGCAGCCGGAGCCAAAACTGTAATGTTACCATAAATCTGGAATCGAATGGGCACGCTCAGCCAAGGCAGGCACCCATTCCTCCAGATGTTAGTTATGGAACTCCTTATTTTGATTTTTTTTATCTCCCTGACCCCATCATAAAAATATATACATATCTTAGGTGTAAAATTATGGATCGGAGCTGTCTGGATTCACGATCCCGTCATGAGTGATTTGCAGTTTGATGAATTCAGACGACGACTTTTACTCGCTGCAAGCGATTCTACGTTGCGGACTGACATTCATCAGGCATGCTGGGTAAAGATATGTCTTCGTGTTCCTTTGCACGTGGCCCATTAATGCTGGGAGGAGTGATTCTTTGTCTCAAATTATGACTCCGCTGGAAAACCACACTTTAGAAGTATGATCTGACTTTGTCTAATTTATGCAGCTTTCATGCCACCAATTTATCTTCATACACTGGCTGTACTTTGCAAAATTACCCGTTTTTATGCTCTTTTCATGAGAGCTATTAGTCAATTCATCTGCCATCAGAGTGGTGTTGTGTTTTCACGGTGCGTAAACCACAGCTGAAAGCAACTATTATTGATCACCGACCAATCCAGATGTTGGAGCTTAACACTGGAGATGTGTTTACTGTCAAATCATTTTTATCGTGACTTTTCTGACAAGGTGGAATTAGAGTACAGAGTCAAACAATTCGCAGAGATTCATATGTGATTGTATTCACACTGAATTTCGTCTCTTTGTTGACATTAACATCAAATATCATTCTTTAAAAAAGACCCATTCAGAAAATGAGCAGCGTCGATGTCGATGAAACGAATTACTTTCACATATAAACGCACAGTGTATCATTTCTGCAGCTAGGGGTCTCTCAATCAAAACAAACCAAAGGATTTAAGTAATGTGGGATCATGGGATTTGTTGTCTTTACTGTTTAACGAACCGCCACTTCAGATGAAAATCTATCTATGTGACTCAGGCGGAAGTGTTCACAGATGGTAGAGTTTAAAAAAAAGTTGTATTGAAGTTTAGCCACAACACGCTGATTTCATTTCCTCACTCGCTGAGTCTCCTCGAAGTTATAGCTACAAGCGAACGAAAAAAAGGCATCATTACTTTGAGTTAGCTTGTGGATTTCTCTGGGTCCGAACATTGTCGGAAACATTTGGGATAATGCACAGTGGTAAACAACTCAACAAAATATAGAACAATAGTTGTTTTTCATCATTCCAATGCAATGTTACTTATTCTATCTAACATAATGTCAATAATCAGATGGAATGAATACAAATGGACAATAATAGACCAGGAATACATTTAATGTGTCATTAAAGAGCAGCTATAACTTGTAAGGCACCCCAAATCCAATAAAGATAAATTAAAGTGATATCAATGATTTACCACAATTCAGAATGCAGCATTCAAAAAATATATGTATATATCTCAGTATAGTTAATGCAATGTAAATTGTGTGAGCAAGTGAGGATACCTTTGGTGCTCTGTCAGCATCATAGCAACTGGTCATCAGTGGTGAAAAACAGTAAACAGCACATTTACTACAATTTTGAGGTAACTGTACTTATGGATTATACTCCACTACATTTGAAAAGGAAAATATTGCACTTTTTACCTGGCTACATTGATATGGCAGCTCCATTTTACTCAGTAAACATATGATCCATTTATAAAATACAATGCATTGCAATAGATGAAACTACTCAACTGTACAGTAAGTAGGTGTAATTATCTCTTCAGGGACCAGCTACAGGATACCTGAAAGTGGCAAACTTCCATATTAAGTACATTCACTTTTAGTATTTCTGGCATTTTTTTCTGATAATACTACCGTGTTTACTTAAGTTGAATATTATTACTTTTTCACTGCTACTGTATTGCTAACGTTTGAACGCTGTTTTATACAGGCTATTATTCGTTAGTAGTATACTCAAAAACACTGCTTAAATAGGAGAAGCGTAACAGCTATGTCTATTGGTGACATTTTCTCACCCAAAAATTTGGTTTGATTTCATCAAAACCTATTCTGAAACAATATCTGGGTTTGAAAAGTTAGTTTGAAAATACGTGTTTTTTTCTTTTGTGACAGTAAGGGGCAGTCCAATTATTCAGATGATGCAATTTCACGCCTCAGCAGCACTTACAAGGCACTTACCCAAATCATGAAATTCTTGCTCCAGGTATGAACAAGGAGCAGGTCGGGCCTCTACCCCCATGAAGAAATGACCAGGGCCTGCAGAGCTGGAAGATCCTGCTTTAACATCCGGTCTATATGCACTTGTATGTTCCTATCCTTAGCACTTAAGTCATAGCACTTATGCACTTAAAGTATCCTTGATAAATATCAGCTACGATGCTCAGCTGAGGGCTTGACAATTGTTTCTATTTTTTCTTGTTTACTTTATCGACAGTGATATGTTTCTTGAGACAAATGTACTTATTGTAAGTCACTTTGGACAAAAGCATCTGCTAAATGCCCTAAATGTAAATGTGAATGTCTGAGTGATAATGACATGAAAGTCTCTTAGTTGCTGAGTATCTCTCTAATTTATAAACCATGTGTCCTGTGAAAATCCTGTGGCTGCCTGATGAACATGTTTTTTCTCTGCAGTCCATGTTTCCACTACCTGATCATATAAAATCTCCACTTTTGGATACAACTGTTCCTTACTTTCTTCCTAAAAGAGGGCAGATGGCACTGGGATATGTGTGTTATGAGCTCTGACATCATCTGAGTGAAATAATGAATGCATCCCGTCTGTGATGTTAAAATCGATAATTATTCATATCTTACATGTACAGAGGGCTTTACAAAAAACATTACATAACACGGTCCTAACATGTTCAAATAAAAAAATCACACCTTTGTCTTTTTAAGGACCAGAATTCCAGTCCAGCCACCACCAGTAGTGAATTATCACCCTGCTCTTTATTCTCATCTGCAGTTGGTCTCATCAACAAGGCCCCCCAGTGGACTTCTGTCTCTATACATTACGTCAGCTGACATCTTTGACCATCATCCCATGACACATATTCTCTACACTTCAAACTTTTGCACATCCGATGATGAAGAGGTTTGCACAAAACTGTACAGCTTTGTCATTCTAAATCTTTACCTGCTATAGTATTTGTTATAGAATTTCCATATATTTTTATTGTACTTTTTTTTTGTATTCCATATTTATGGTCTTGACTTCAGCCTGTTGGGATTTCTGGACATGCTTTTATATTGGATGATTGGTTGGAAAATGTCATCAAAAATGTTATAGTATTGGTTTCCGCCTGTAGATACGGCAGCCTCATCTTCAGCTGGGCTTCATGTGCCTCGGAGGGGATGTCAGCGATTTGTACAGTAGCGCTTTATAGCCCAAAGCTTGACTGTAGCACCATTTGGCAGGGACCACACAAGACCTCCCCGAGGCCTTTGGAATATATGGTCCTTTCACTGCCTACAGTGCTCACACTGTGCAACACTCTGAATTCTTCCTCTAAGTTTAATCATCACACTTTATACCATTTTTGGGTGCAGATCGCTGTGGGATCACCTCATGAGGACATATATGGTCACATACAGTGTCCTTTTCATTCAGAGTCGCCTGTTGGAGACCATTGCAGGCTTCATTTCAGGGCTGCTGGAAGGATCGAGAGGAGGCCACTCTGTGAATCAGCATCACTAACAAGGAGCATGTAGAGTTGGCAAGTTATAGTCACACTTGAGCAGAAAGTGTCCCAAACCTAAATGTTGAATAAGTAAAAAAAAAAAAAGGCAGGGCGGTGCATTTTAAGCCAGTGGTAGCAGATCACATGTTGAAGCACCCAACCAATATTATGCGCAACTTAAAACTTGTCAGTGTTGCCATGACAGAAAGCAAATATTGCACCATTCACCTGAAACAACTGTCATAACTTATGCACCCGTGGCAGCTTGGCTGATCCGGAGTTAGAGTGGAGACCAGTGACATATAGCAACTGAAAGAGAGCCTAATGGACCATTTGGTTTGTATTTAGGGAGACAAATCAGTTCAGTCCAAACTTATGAGCTGAAACAAAAATGTGTCTGAAACAAGAGGGAGTACATGAAGCACAGGAACATTAACACATGTGTTGTCTTCTGTTATTACACTCTGTGTGAGTGTGTCTTACTACGGAATATTTGTATTGTTATTATTATTATTTATTATTATGCAATCAAACAGAATAGATTTGAGCGCAGAACTTTCCACACTGCAATCAAAAGTTTTGTTTGCTGTTGAGCTGCATCCTGTGGGCGGGACCGACGCTGAAAGATGTAAGACACATCTCTATTGGCCAGGGTCGATCAGAGTGACAGCATGGCAGCACCCGCTTTGGAAGTCCATGGAGAAGAAGGCAGGAAGCACAGGTATGTTTTACACATGACTTCCGTCTTAGTAATATCAAGAATGTTTTGTTTGAACTGGTGCATGTTAACGCTTTAACTATGGTCTGGTTGGGTGCAGGCACAAAAAACATTTGGTCAGGGTGAGGAAGAGATCATAGTTTGGCTTTACTGATTCGGTCGCCACAAACACGGCTGGCAATTGTCTGTAAATTATGTAAGAAATATGCTGTTTCTTTGTGTACAAATATTAAAATACTGTCCCGAAAAGTGTTTTCTTGTTAAGAGACGGTTCAAGATGGTATTTTAACATCTGTAAGCAGGAACTCTCGTCTGTTACTTGACAATGCATGCCACACTCTGCATCTGTTAAAACAGCGTGACCGTCTAGGGGACAGTGCGCTCACTACACTGGCAAGCCTGCAGTCCGATCCAGAGTATTATGTGGTGCAGAATACTACAATAGAGAGTTGTACTCTTGACCAAAATCGGATATTAATTAAGAATGGAAAAGAATTTCACTTTCAAACTTCAAAAGGTTATTTATGTTTCACAAAACTTTTTTTAAATTGGCTTGAAAGAGTTGCTTTTGTCGATCCCAAGTGGGGAAATTCACATCCATGTCCATTTCAGAGCACAGCAGAAACTCCAGCACTGCAGGGCCAGAACAGAACCGATACTTAAACAATGCAATACACATTTATATCTGGTCTTTTCTTGAGACCAGCTAGTCCTTGATCACCACACATCAGAGGTAGTAATGGATGGCGGCCCGTGACCTCACTGAAATATATATGTGCTACTGTCTGCTGCTTGATTGGACGAATTATTTGAGAGCGGTGCTGCTGCCTGCTGGGAAGCCGAGCCCAGGGCATCCAGCACAAAAAGTGAATTTGGGAGCCACCTCCGGGCCCTGTGAGTGAGAAGCCAAGGTTGGAACTGTTAGGAAGTAGAGTCATGCTACACGTACACACTGCTGCTACCCTATCTGTTCACACCCCCAGGAGGGCAGCAGTGGGGTAGAAATGTGTTTTTAGAGGTGTGTGTGAATGGGGGTCTTTTATTTCAAGGCCACTCCAGCCACGGTGTTCGTGAAAGCTGATGTAAAACGCAACGGGCCAGAGGAGAGCACTGCAGTTGGTGCGGCTCTATAGTAAGACAAGCCGGAGCTCAGCAGGGTAATAACACGAGCTATATTGCGACAGGAGGTGGTGAGGTGTAGACAAAATAGCCGCCCCAGTGTTGTAGCTACCAGTACAACACACTGCTCTCACACAGACACAGTCTCAAAGACATTGCATGCAGTCAGGCATGGAGGTATGCCGACAAGCACGCACATCTGGTTAGCAAGTGTGAGGCATCTGAAGGTGTCAGTTTCCTCTGAAGTCTGAAACAAACAAAAACCTCTCCTGTAATTCCAATAACAGCGCTGCCCTAGAAAGCCAGTCTACATACTGAACAGTACACAACGGATTCAGTCAAAAGTGAGTTACCACCAGGATCTGACTTTCTGCCATTTCTTTTTATCATATAAGAAATATGCCAAAAGCTGCAGTTATTACACTTTTGTTGTTAAAAGGTCCAAGCCTTGGACCTGAGCTGTCGTCCAAGAACTCTGTAAAGCGAGTTTGTGAGGTGACCTCAGCAAGCCTTTGAGTAAAGCTACTTCTCCTTACATCAGCATCAGTTTAAACCTGTTCACATTAATGAGGCAGGAAGTAACGGCATCACACTGGAGGAAAAAAATGACAGCACTAAGAAGTTTTTCTTAAAAGCTGAGAGCATTTCTTACTAGAGAAGCAACCGCTACATGCTTATGCGTTCCATTTCAGCAGAGAAGTTGGAATTTCGGCGTTCCTTGTTGCCGTTTTTGAGTGCTACGCCCCCCTGAAGTCAGATTTCTGACTTTGAAAGGCGTATGCATCCAGGATGGCTTCTCTGCCTAACCTAATGGTTGTGAAACATTTAGTGTGTTGTTTATTAAGGCCTCTTTCTTATTTGTGTCCCGTCAAATCAGTCTCACGCACAGAAATGTGTCTATTTGTGGACTTGTTGCTTCAGTGTTGCTATGCACAAAACACTGTATAATGCACTGTTATTAACTGGTATTGCTAACAATGGCTGGGTAGAACTGTTATTCCAACTCTGTTATTGTTGTGATGTCATCTCCAGCTCCAAGTTTCGACTTCCAAGGTAAACTGAAGGCATATGGTTAAAGGGTTAAACTAGACTAGCATGGCACAGTTGCAGGAATTTTCAACAGAGCCTCTGAGTCTGATAGACTTGAGGCAGTTACGTGCAGTTAAACTATAGTATGTTTATACTACACTTTATAATAAATTCAAATGGGCTGAAAAAATCAGTCCATGCTCACTTCCAATACAGCAGCTTGGTCGGTGTCCCATGCTTCAAAGTTTGAAGCTCTACGTTCCCCCTATAGCGTTTCTTGAAGTGCCCCTCTGGATGGGTAGCATAAACAGCGGTGGCAACAGGTGGCTGCGATGGTCGGGTGGGTCATTCACAGGACTTTTCCACCAGAGATCAGGGTCCACATGCCAAGCAGGAAGTGAATGTACGTAACTGATGTCAAGTATGTTATGAGAGCGACATCAGCTATGTTAACAAGACGTGAGTTGCGTCACTTTTGCTGATCGTATGATCTTTTCCTAACCCTAACCAAGAAGGTTTTTTTTTTGCCGAACCCTAGATTGTTTTTTGGTTTTTTTTTGCCTAAACCTGACCAACCGCGAACCATTTGACAACATTAATAACGTTCCAAAAGTCAGAATTTGTCATACTGTGCTGACTTGTCAGGACGCTTTAGATTGAAAGTGAAACCAGGTGTTGTATATCACATGTTAGTGCTAACTTGTTAATGGAGATTTTTACGTGCAAAACTGACACTAGAGCAGCAGGTAGAGCATCGTGGTTCAAAGCTCGAGAGCACTAACCAAGCTGCCGAACTTGATGAGTTGGGAGTAAGTAAATGATACAAGGTGTTTGTAGATGTGTCTTTGTGTGCAGAATTATGTAAAGCAGAGAAAACATTTCTGTGGATTAATAACCTTCCTTCTCATGAGTTGATTCTCAAATATTTCCATTTCGATCTACATATTATCTGTTCATCTAGTATCATGTCAGATTAGTAGTTCCTTTGTGATTATGACATTTGTTTTTTGTTTTTTTTAAATCTCTTGACAGCACATGACAACAAAGCAGATCTACTCCGAACTTTGGGCCATGCTGACAAGGACGATCCTAACCAAAAAGCTGATGCTCCCTGAATCCTTCATCTGATATGTACCTTTGAGTAACCGGAGATCAAACAATGTCCTCTTTATGGCCATCAGACGGACAGAAGTACTTGTGCTTGAACCCCACTCAATGTCTCTCCCAAGCTATGTGATTACAAAACACTTGTCACGCCTCTGTTATTCCACATAATCTGATTGAAAGGAAATCCTGCGACAAAGTGGATAGTGGATATGCAGGGTCTGATTTAAATGAAACCCGCGTACACGAGAGGTTCCTCGTGTTTGTGTGACCTGGGTACTATTTCCTTGGAGAGAGCTTTATTTAACTTAAGCTTGCTGGTGGGAGGGTGGGAGAGGTAGAGGTCGGCTTTGTGTTTTCAAATTCAATTGTCCAATATACAGTCAAAGAGCCCGAGCTTCCTGTGGTTTGCAGTAATGAACCTGAACTTGGGTTACATCCACGGCACAAAACAGTGCAAATGGTCATAATAAGGTTAAGGCCTTGAGCGACGAGACTCTACAAGACCTTAAGAAAGTCCCAGAAAGTTCAAGCTCTGAACTCTGTCCCTAAACTGAGTTCTGCTGGAATAACAGCTTCTATGAAGAAACAGAGGATCTTCCAGGGCCTTTAGGACCTCCTCGTCTCCTCAAAGTTCAGTGAAATGGGGGTCTTTAGTCTTGGTGGTTTACGATACATTCTCTGGTCCGACCCCAAAAATCGAGATCAGCCTGGCAAGGAAAAATAAGCAGTACAATTACAACACGGGACAGATTATTTATACAAAATAATGAATTTGTTTCTATACATGCCAATCATCTCACCCAAAAGGGAGTTTATTAATGTGGATTTTCTTTTTTAAAACTGGGAGCGAAGCACAGCGGCAGAAGCATGTGGCCAGTCCACGAAAACGTTTGAAGCATGTGGAAAGCTTACACCCAAGCCCATGTTGATACAGAGTGATTAGTTTATTATAGAAACCGATGGCTTGAGTGTATGGCTGTTTGCTTCCATGTTGTAGCAGTAGCACGGGCGAGATCCGGCTGGGTGTCCCGACACGCTGAATGACGACATGGCCCGCAGAAATCTGAGGCGGAGAGGCCACATGGATTCGGGAGCGCCGTGAACAAGTAGGATCATGGGGCGGCGGTGTTTCGTTTCTACATCACGCAGTTCCCCTGCTGTTGGTCCTTCCTCGGCCCTTGTGCTTATTGCCGCAGTAACCCGAGGCCGGGATGAAAGCAACCCCCGCTGCGAGAGGAGCTCCGAGTCCCTGTCTCCTGTTTTCTTTAGGGCCCGTACACAGGGCGCCGTGTTTTCGAAAATAACAAGAGTGGGTTACAACGCTATCATTTAGTTTTACATCAGATTGACAGAGTATCAAATACGAGGAAACTCAATTACAGTTTCTATTACTATCTGAATTGATTTACATGGATCCGGGGCCAGAAGTTCACACAAAACAAGGATAGAGGTCGTCTGCTTACCTGAGGCCTGTTCTTATTGAGTTTAGGGGCCTGGTGTGATTGATGGGTACACCTACGGCCCTGCTGCTCGTCAGTATGTAGGTAAGCCCCTGTGTCCTGATAGGACTCCCGAAGATGTTTTCACTCCGTAGATTTAACACTATGACCATTCATGTAGTCTCCTTGGCTTAAATATTATTTTCTTAAATAAAAAAAACACAAAGCAGGCCCACACATGAAGGTTAGAAAATAGCGGGTAGACATTGTGGG
>OMLP01015974.1:5709-17743 GCA_900302685.1 Spondyliosoma cantharus
ATGCGTCCTTTATTTTCTTTGTGTGTGTGTGTGTGTGTGTGTGTGTGTGTGTGTGTGTGTGTGTGTGTGTGTGTGTGTGTGTGTGTGTGTGTGTGTGTGTGTGTGTGTGTGTGTGTGTGTGTGTGTACAGAGGCATGGCAGAGTGCAAGAGACCCAGCTGAAGTGCACCAAGGCTCGTAATGACTACCTGCTGAATCTAGCAGCAGCTAATGCAGCCATGAACAAGTACTACCTGCAGGACGTCAGCACTCTCATTGACGTATGAAACACGCAATTTTCAAGAACTCTGTCAGAAAATATATGAAAAAAAAGATTTTTTTTCTAAAACACTTTCTTTCTCCCACATCACAATCATCACAGTCTTTTTTTCCACATCATTCCTGCCTTCTCATCTCATCATTTCTCGTCTTACTCTCTGTCCTACCTTCCATCTCCGCCCCCTCTTCCCCTTTGTCCTTCCTCATGTAAGACTTTGAATACATGACTTTCGCCTGTAACAGGTTATTTTTCTCTTCCTTTCCTCCTGGCAGTGCTGTGACCTGGGTTTCCATCTGTCCATGGAGAGGGTGATGAGGTGCTACCTGGCTAGTAGGTGGCGCATCCAGAAGACAGAGGAGACGGGGCTGAAGCAGCTGGAGGCTGCCGTGACGTCCCTGGACCAGGGTGGAGACAGAGACGGATTGCTGCAGCAACACGACGCCGCCTTCTGCCTTCCATTTAGATTCAACTACCATCCTCATGAAGGAGATCAGGTGAAGTTACTGAGCCTGTGGGACAGGTGCATGTCCTCCATGGAAAACAGAAAAAGAATGTTCCCACCCTCTTCCCCTCACATCCATAAAACCTTTATTGGATTTTTCTCTCCAGACAACATCCCATTGGTTTGTACTTGACGATCCCTCGCAATGTTCTGTTAAATGTGTTTGTTTGTGTATTTCAGGTGTGTGAGGTGAGTGCTGAGAGCCAGGTGAGGTACGAGCTGGAGACCAGGTTCCAGCAGCTTCAGTCCCGACTCGCTGCCGTTACCTTGGAAACAGAGGAGGTCAGATAATTATTCTCACTGCCTGTTTCCATAATGATCTGTTTGTCTGTCTGTCCCTGTCCGTCAGTCACTCAGTCAACAGGTGAATGAGTGACAGTGGGCTACTTCATATGATAAACCTTGATTATTGTAATTGCTGTTTCAAAATATGCAAGAAATTATGAAACTGGATGAACTAATCAATATTTCTGTCCATCGCTCAGGTCAGCAAAACACTTAAAGCCACACTCACAGCCCTGCTGGACAGTATGTGTGAGAGCGACTGTAACCCCTCCCCCGACGTGTCCAGCAGCCTATCACACGAGCCCCCTGGAGGAAACACTGCCCAAAAACTTACCCTTGCCAAGCGTCGAGCCAATCAGCAGGAGACAGAGACCTACTATTTCACAGTGAGTTATTGCAGTCGACCGGAGAATAAAATGTTGTTACAGTATCTTCAAGGCAGCGGTGAAGCAAGTACTCACATCTTTTCCTTAAAGGTGTTATTGATAACATTCAGCCTCTAAATGTGGCAGTCCACCTCCTCCCGACCTTTTTATTCACATACAACATTGCTGTTGTTGCTGAAATGTAGTAGTATGAAATAGAAAGTTGCATAAAATGGAAGTACAAGTTCCTCAAAATTGTTCTTAAGTACAGTACTTTAGTATTTACTTACTTGCACACATGCTTCAAAGATATACACTATATCAGGCTGATAATGTCATTTAACAAAACGTTTTATGTATCAGTGTCTTTGTATTATTAGATTGGATTTCTTGGGGGTTATTTTAATAGTGTCTTGTGGTTTCTCAGATGCTTTAGCACACTGTATGAAATTATATTGTTCATTAGCATGCATTTATGTTACGTGTTACAATACTCAAAATGTGTTTGAACAATTATTTTCCGTTGACTGCGTAATGCTTTTCTATTCTTTCAAAGCTCAAATGTTTTTGTGTTTACATTCGACTGAACTGTTACCATAAAGTAGCTGTAAATACTTACTGTGAACAAAAAACAGGCAAAAAAGGTGAATACTTACCATGAGAAACCTGTGATTATACTGTGAAGTCTGGTGTTTGTATAGTATGACATGCGGGATCCCAGCTTTAGAGAAGTTCTGCTGAGGAAAATTGAGGAAAATGCTGCAACACCTGTTCTTGTTTTTTTGTCTTAGAAAGTGAAGGAATTCCTCACCAGCAGTTCTCTGACCTCCAAACTTCAAGCCAAACATGACCTTCTACAAGATGCCATACAGAAAGGTACTTTTACTGTACAGTGTTACATGATGGCAAAGGCAATGTCTGTGAAGGATCAGGAATGCCACTGTTTTTTTAAAACTCTTTAAAGTTACAAGGCGCCCGACACACCAGGACACCGTTGGCTGTCAGTCAATGTCAGGGCCATCGGTGTGCGTCCGTGGCCTTAGTGTGTCCCTGTCGGCAGTAGTCTGCAGCTTTTTGGCCAATTGAGGATGAAGAGTCGGCAGCAGAGCCTGAGAGAAATCACTCTGATTGGCTGTTGAGCTAAGCCAATCAGTCCATAGGAAGAGACGCATAAAAAGAAAGGGAAACCCCTGTGAGCCTGTCACTCTTTCACCCATTTAGTGTGGTTTATCCTCTTTTTTTTGCCTCCGCGTCTACAGAAGTCTACAGAGTTAAACGCCTCTTTCTTGCTCCACACCTGTAGATTGTTTTCACTGTTTTCCAACTCGTAGATTTCATCCTGAAACAACACCGACTCAGGCGATATCGCTTGAGGACCTTTACCAGACTTCACACTTGTTTCAACTATGCAGTAGTTTCCCTTTAATACTGCTGCTCATTGTTTGCACCAGAATTGTAAATCAATCCTTACCCTTTCACTTGTTTTCTGTCTCTTTCTTCCAGCTGAGGCAGTCGACAGTGACCCTTCCAGGTAAACAGTGTATTTACAGAGCCAAGAATTCAGAGAGTATGACTGAGAGAGAGGCATAGAGACATGGAGAGAGCAGAGAGGACAAGGAGACGAGGAATGAGATTAACCAAACTTTAACGAAAATGCAATTTTGGGCATAGCAGCTAACAAGCATCCTTAGCTCTTCAGTATTAATACCTACATGCAGAAATGGCATTGAGCTCTTTATTTATTATATTTCCCAGAATGCAATGTGCTCGATCAGTGCGTGTTCGGAAGTCCAGACCTGTTTCCCAATTCTGCCACACACTCTTCACCACAGACATAATCTCCTACATACAGGTAACACTCGTACACACACAAACATGCAAAAGAATGAAATAAAAAAACAGTCCCCTTGAAATACACCCTTGTTTTTTTACCTCGTTTTTATTTTGCCTGCTGCACTGCGCTGTGCTGTTGTTCAACCCTCCAAAGGAAATTATTTAGAAAAGCCCGTCACACTGAAGCAGAAGAATTGGTGGGGGGTTCTTGCAGCACATGCACACACTGACAGTCCATCCCCCCCCAGTGTATTTACTGCTGCCTTCATGTGTATGGTCATGCTTATAGCTTATTGCTGGCTTTTCTCTCCTCCATTCCCCCCCTTTTATCTCTTCCTCTCTTGTGAAAGGGATTAAAATGCACTGGCCTCTTTGCTGCCTCCTCTCTCGACTCCTCTATCGAGTGTATGTGTGCTTATGTGCGCCTCTTCCCACTGCTTCTAAATCTTTATTCCCCTTATTTCTTACTCTGCCTCCTTTTCTAATCTTCGCTTTTTCTCTGTGTCTTCTGTGCTGTGCTTGACTCTGTGCAGAAGAAGAAGGAGAATGTCTCGTACACAGGTACCAAACCCCATCGCTGACTGCTGTCTGTGCCGCAAACTGCATGCAGGCTGAGGGCTGTTTCCCAACATTGACCGGGGCTGTAGCCGCTATGGTGCACCCTGGAGTCTGTAGAACGTAAAGGTTTAACTGCCTTTACATTTGACTGTTTGAAACTCGAAGGAATGGACCATCAACGTGCACACCGGTCTGAGGAAACTTAGCCAGTGTGCTCTCTTTCTGCAGCTCCGGCACAGCGACAAAGCGAAGTGGGGAAATAGTTCCAACTTTGCGTGATGCTCCACAGCTCACTGAGTCGATTGAGGGTCCGACTAAGAGGAAGCCACCTCCTTTATTTCAGTCATTTAGACTCTTTTGCACATAGTTAAGAGGCTACATCCCTAGTCCAAAAGTAAAAACATTTTGCTCCAGCATATAACTGCCATTTTTATATTTCTAGTTGTGTATGGATTAAACAACTAGAGAACAGAGCTGGAGATGGCTGTATAAGTTGACGGGGCTGCTCGCTAGCTTCACATTTAATGAACAGACACAAGACTGACATCTTCACATCTGACTGTCTTCACAGAATGTCAAGTTATTCTTCAAACACATTGGATGTTTTGCAGACTGATTCCAGTATTTTTGGTCTCAGCATAAATGTAAATAAGCACTTAGTCATTGTATTACTCACTCAGTGTTATTCCTTCGCTCTTTTAACCCTCATCCTCTGTTTAATCACTGTTTTCCTTGTATTGTGTCTCCCTTCACACATTTTCCCTTCAAGTTATGGCTGTTATTTCCTACATCGGCCCCTTTCTTTGCATATCTATCTGCTCCCTCCTTCTGACTTTAACACCCTCCTCTCATCTCTCCTCTACTCATCTCTCTTCTCCAGAGCTCTGGGCAGCAGATTCCTGTGGTGGTTGAAAGCTGCATCCGTTTCATAAACCTTCATGGTGAGTCAAGTTTTTTTTCTGATATAGCAATGAGCCATGCCGAGAGAGCTTTGGGCAGTGAGGAAGAGTAGATGAAAGCACTTGTTTGTGTATGTGTGCGCAATCCTGTGTATGGACCGTCAGGCATGTATGAATGTGTAATATAATGTGAATGTGTGTGTCCGTCAGGCCTCCACCATGAAGGGATATTCAGAGTTCCTGGTTCACAAAGGGAGGTTAACCTCATCAGAGACGCATTTGAGAGAGGTAAATGAGCCTCTGACACTGCACCACATTTTTTGTCTGTTGGACAAAAGTAAAGTCTCTATTTTAACAACCATGTTTTAGTTTTAGATCTAACACACATGTCTTTACACACATTACATTTTACATCTTCTCCAACCACTTTAATGGATTAACGTCTGCCAGAAGATTACCTTCCAAATTTCCAAAATTGAAGCATAACCTCACAAACTCCTAATTCTATTAACCTATACATGTTCTTAATCCTCAAAACATACTGAGCACATGGATATTGAATGTTAAAAAAATTCCCATGGCCTTGATCCCTTTTCTAATAGTAATAGTGCCGTAATGATCCACAGGGTGGGAAGCCAGTGAGGGATCATGTCTTTGTCGCAGCACTACTGACTTCTGCTGAATGATGAGGGATGTAAACCTCTGAGTGTGTTGCATCCAGAATATGGCTCCTGGCTCCCTGGGGCTAAGCCAGCAAATATGGCCACTAGCTACACAGATAACCGAGCTAACTAGCCAATGGCAGCTTTGTGCTGGACAAGTATCATACATACACGTATTTTTTTAGAGCCTTTTCACTGAAAATAGCTGCTGTCTGCAGCCAAAAACAAAGAAGCTAGAGAATTGTGTGAGTGAGCAAAAACAAGGATCTGAAATACTGCAGAGGCGGTGATAGTTTTCTGTAGGTTCATCACTATGAGTGACACAAGAGTCATTATTTGATCCATTGGTAATACAAAAAATATAGATTCTTTCCTGTTTCAGGAAAAGCGAGGCGTGATTTATAGATTTTTACCAATGTTTTCCACCAATTTTTTCTAAGATTTCTAAGATGATAATCAAAGTGATCTAACTTCTGTCATTAACTAATAAAGTACTCACAATAATCAGACACTGCGAGGAACACAATTCACACGTCCATCTCACGTGTCTGTTTTCAGAATCAGAATTCCTTTATTAGTCCCGCAAACAGAGACATTTGTGTGTCACAGCAGCCAAAGGACAGTTCGATTTAACACTAAACAATAATATTTAATATTTCATAAAATATGTCCACCCTGTAGGAGATGATCCTCTGTCAGACAGTGAGTGCGACCTGGACTCTGTGGCTGGTGTGTTGAAGCTCTACTTCAGGGGGCTCGAGCCTCCTCTCTTCCCATACGACAGCTACTCTCAGCTGCTGGAGTGTGTCCGTAAGACCCCTTTTATAACTCTATGTGTGTGTGTGTGTATTTTTGTTCTCAGGTCATGCAGGTTTTCACGTCTTCTTTTAACGCATCATTTGGTTTCTAGATGCTAAGTCCTCCTTGGTTTAGGTGGAATCACGCCCTGATTTATGGCAGAATGCGTGTAAACCGTTTTGCATATGAATGACAAACCTGATTATTTAGACGTTACTTTGTGACGCCTCAGCAGCAGACTTGCACAGCAGTTGCTACTTTACTGATGTTCCACACACAACGCAACTTATAACAAATACATGCAGAGTTGATGCAAGGTGGTGCAACTTCTCCTCGCTCTACTGGTGCATCTCACAGTCTTGTTTGCTCCCTGTTGTTATCTCTCTCACTTGTCTCCTTGCCATTCCTTTAGGCATATTCTGTTTTCCAAAGCAGAAACTCTGAGTCACAATTTGCACAGCTAATCAAGGTTGTGAACCTGCCTGCAGGTTGTTTACTCCCCATAAACACTTCCCGTCAGCGTCCTAATAAATCCACCCGGCAGTAGTTTAAGTCCTTGTCGCAACATTTGGTTAAGTCAGGATTTTGGGTGATCTGTGCATCTGACGCAGTTTCTAAATGCTGCAGGCGCGCAGAGACTGTAACTGCAGCAAAAAAAACGTCTTCTAATAGTTTAATATTTGCACTGGTTCATGTTGTTTCTTTCCTGTGTCAGAAATCGAGGGGGAGACGGAGAAAGCGGCGCAGATTAAAGCGATTGTCTCCACCTTCCCACGGCCACTCCTCATCGTGATGCGTTACCTTTTTGCTTTCCTCAATCAGTAAGCTACAGCGCGGCCCAGTGTAATGTAATGTCTGCTATGGTCTCAAAATGCAACACCCGTGTCAAAAATAACAGTTAATTGTGTGTGTTTACCCAGTGTGTCTCAGTACAGCGATGAGAACATGATGCAGCCCTACAACTTAGCCGTTTGCTTCGGTCCGAGCCTGCTGAGGGGGCTGGATTCTGATGACGCTGTTGCTAGGCAGCCACAGGTCAACGATCTTGTCAAAACCATGATCCTCCAACATGACATCATCTTCTCCAGCCAATCAGAACTGCCAGGCCCTGTCTATGAGAAGCACATGACACTGGAGCAGGAGTACTGGTGAGTGACGGGTATTCATCGATGTGAACGGGGTATCAGTTGAGCAAACACAATGTAGTAAACTTATCTGGCAAGTCAAACATATATCAAAACTGATACATCAGTAATATATAGTTTACTGTTAAAGGTGCAATATGTAAGACTTTAAGTAAAACGTTTTTTAATAAACAGTAAAATGAACAAACGTTATCAAGATAAACAAATCAAGATGAATACAAGTTCTGAAGTTAGAGTTTCAGTGATATGTACTAAAGTACTAAAGCACAGCATGCTAACCAGCTAGCCCCAGCCTTTCCAGTCTTTTAATACCATGTTGTACCTCATGAGTTGATAGTCTGATAGTATCAGGCCTCTGGAGGTCGGCGCTGAATGATGTCCAACATCCCTCTCACACTCCACTCCCTGTCTGAATCCACTCTGTCTTCACCATCTCGGGAGAGTCAGAGTTCTGGTCGGAGCCGCTATAAAAATCTACTTCCCCTCTATACTGTACTGATGACCCTGATTCAGTTGCCCGATCACCTGGCTCTGGTTCTGGTTCTGGTGGTACCCATGCCAGTACTGCTCCCTGCCAGTGTTCCCTGCTGGGTCCTCCCCGGCCCCAGGCATAAACAGAACCAACACTCCCTCAGAGCTCCAAGCTCCCTATCTGGGCAGAGTCCAGGCTAATGGCAGCTACAGTTGGCAGCAGTTAGCCATTTTGAGTATGAATTCGAAAGGTGAACAATTCTTTACTTATTGGACCTTAAAATGATTAAAGGGAGAATTTTTTTTCTTTTTTGTTTTCTTTCTTACCGCTACTCGGTTAAATGAAATAAGTAAGATCATCAGCTACTAAGCATTACTGTTGACAAGGTAACTCTAACACTGTTTTAGCGAGCTAATGCTATTTTTAACATGAGAACTTATTTTACCAACTGATAGTGGCAAGGAAAAAAACAGACTAGAGGTTAAAGAAAAAGCTTTTTAATTATTTCTAAACTGCACTGTAATTGTTTAAGTAATTGCTAAAACCTAGGTAGGGTTCATAATTAGCAAGACAAACGTATTATTAGAAAATTTTATTATTATGAATAACAACAATTAGTACAAATACAGTACCAAAAGAAAAATAATCCCCCCTTGAATGATGACATGATCCAGAGCATGCTTAAAAGATCAGGAGGAGGCAATGAATTGCATGTGAGCAACGTTCATAATTCCAAATAGTAAACTAGGAGACATTAAACTTCTCTTCAGAATTCAAATACCACATTAGAGGAAGCAGCAATTGAAAATGGTTTCAACGTATTTGTCTGAATCTAGTTGAACAGTCCAAATGGCCTCCATTATTTCCTTTTGGACACATCATCTTCACTTTGAGAATTGGTCTTCCACTTACGTCTGTCCTTTGGATGACTCGTAGTGAATGAATGACTGCCTCACTTTGCCCCAGAGATTAGTTGGTCATGCTAGAGTTTAAGACTAAGATGTTTCCGAGTACCAAGGGTAGCTTCCCCCTTTTTTCATGACTCATCCTCGTGGAGCAACATTTCATGCCATGCCAAAGGCGTTTCTGTGCAGTTGCAATGCTTTGTGTAAAAACTGCTTAATAGTATTAAGCCGATTGCTCACTCAAATTGAACACAAGCCTCCAGCCTATCGACAGTGTCCATGGAAACTTCCAACACCCGCTCTCGGGAATTCACTAAAACTGTCTGTGTCCTTCATGAACATGTTTATACTTCCTGACATTTGACAGAGAATTAGCAGAGATTTGGTCTGTTGTTTTCTGGAGAACATTAAATGGAGTCATTTGAGAAATCTCACACCAGTACTAGGATTATGTGAAATTGCAAAAGCGAAGTGAGGAATGAAGGCGGTATGACATTTTGTCTGGGTGTCTGACAGAAGAGGAACTGTGCCTGACCAACGACTTTCATTTTTAATGCTTGTCTGCAGTGAACCAATCACAGAGGAGGGAGACGGAGAGAGTGAGCACCTGCCCAGTGAGGATGGTGAGTACAGCACACACTAACACACCCAGGCACACAAACACACTAGAGACAGGGTTCCATAAGACATTAAATACGTGAATGTACCACAAACGAAACCTATTAACATTTTGAATAGCCATCTTTAAATAGGATTCATAAGCATATGTGAATATTTTTTACAAAATATGAATTTAAAAAAAGCACCTGAGTTGTGTGTCACCGTGCCGTTGTATTTGCATGTGTGTACAGAGTGGGAGGCGGTGGCTATGTTTGACTACGTGGCGAGATCTCCAGCGGAGCTGTCCTTCAAGCTGGGAGACCTTCTCATCCTTCACAGCAAGGCCTCCTGTGATTGGTGGAGAGGCGAAGTGGGAGGGGTTAAGGGGCTAATCCCTCACAAATACATCAGCGTGCTGGATGGGTGAGTGACGTTTCTACTTCAGAATCATTCAGGAAACCACTGCCACCGTATTCAGAACCAGAGATACTATAATCCTAAGGGAAGTGGATCTTGAATTGGCTCTTGGAGGCTTCTATCCCAGTCAAAGTCATTTTAGTCTTGAATCCAATAATATGCTGTATCTTCCTTCCAACTGGAAATATTGTTTCGCGAGTGCCAGATTTCTTTAATAAAATACACGACAATTGAAACTGAATCAGTTTTTCCAAAAATGAGTGCCATGGCACCCTGGGGTGCTGTAAGGACGGCAAGAATGACTCTTTACAGTTTTTGATATTCCTATGTAATAATCTTCTATTATAGAATTAAACGACCACACAACCAGAGTCTGTGATATATGTGGGGTTCTTTTTGGCATAGTATGTTAGCAACGCTAAATCAACGTTTAAAGAATAGTTTGGCATTCTGGGAAATATACTTGATACTTGTTGCTTTTCTTGCATTAAGTTAGATGGTAAATGGACTTGCATTTAAATGACGGCTTCTAGTCTACCGACTTATCAAAGTGCTCTACAACACTTGTCACGTTCACACACACAGTCTTGCATACTGATGGCTGCCATACAACCTGCTCATAAGCACTTCCTATTCAAAGCGCCTCACTATATTTCTCTGCTAAGCCATTTGCACACACTGACAAACCAATGGAAGAGCCACCTGGAGCAATTTTGGGTATCTTGCCCAAGGATACCTCAGCATGCAGTCTGGGGATCCAGGATTTACACCACCCACTTTCTGAATATTGGTCGACCCGCACTTTTTTCTGAGCTACATCCGCCCCCATGAGATGTGAAGATCATTATCATTCTCGCATCTGCCTGTGAAATATGACACTAGAGCAGGGAGATGGTTAGCGTTATGTTTGCTTATGTTTTATGTGCTGTACTATTTCATGGCCAGGAGCTGTGACACCCTCATATTGACTCCAGACTTTTTAACCCACCATAAAAAACATGGATTAACCAAAGGAGATATCACGTCGTAATGAGTGACCTTTAGCTGTATTTGTAGGTAGATTTTGTTTTGTTTGGACAGAGCCATGCCAGCTGATTTCCCTTTCTTTTAGTCTTCATGTTAAGTGGTAAAAAAAAATAGATTAAAAGAATCATCTGCATCTCATTCCTCAGACCCAGAGCCAGCCCCCCCCCAAAAATCGGTGTGCTGGTCGGATGCCATGAAAAAGAAAAATCTCATTAAATAGTTAAAAAAAAAAAGATTTGGAACCACCACTCTCAGAAAAGTATTTAAAACATCTCTGTTACATTCTTTACTTGTGCATGTGGGTGTTTTAATGTTGCATTTTGTAGTTTTGGGGAAGAAATTTTAATCAGAAGAGAAAAATCTTCATCATCTGATCTTTTTCATACCTAAAAAAAAACTCAATAAACAAACTCTTTGTTTTCATGATGGAATAAAGTGAAGTGAGTTTTACTTTGTTGCCTTTCTAGCTTCAAACTGTGTTGAGTTTGTATCATTACCTCATTAATGTTGTAAATATTAAGATTCTGAGTTTGAATTCCTTCTCCAAAACTACACAGTGCCCCTTCAGACTTCATGTCTTACTCGTGTGACCGTATACCATTCCGTGGTTATGTCTAACCATAGTAATTATAATAGCAGTAGCATTTAAAGTAGAGGTTGTATAAACAGGGGGTGGACAAATTAAAAGAAATACTGTATCATATTTTACAATATAACACCACTAATACCCAAAATTCACCATCAATTTAAATGAACATGGGTGCAGGCTCAACAAAAATGCTAAGACAGGTAGAATTTTGTCGAGCTGTTGCATTGTGTTACTTTTTAAGGAGTTTGCATTATTTTGTCCACCCACTACTTCTGCCTCATAGAGTTAAGAAAAGATTAGAGAAAAGATGTACATGTACAAGAAAAATCACACTCCTGCTACTGTTCCCTCCTACAATTATTTTGTCTCTCATCCTTTGTCTAATTTCTAAACTTGTACTGGTTGTACTTTCTGTAGTGAAGTATATTCTTAATATAGCTCTGTCTTCTTCTCCGCCCTCAGGTCAGAGCGAGGGAAAAGAGAGGAAGGAGGCGGAGGAGGAGGAGGAGGAGGCAGCACTGGAAACCTGACAGCAGAAGATCCACAGACGGAGAACACAACCCGGTACATATGTACACACGCACACAGACCGGCAGACATGAACACACACACAAACACACACACACACACACAGGTTCAATGATAGATAAATGAGGACAGACAAATGAAGCTCATTTGTTTAGTTGATGAATAAAGAGAAGTGGACCAATTGTCGGACTG
>OMLP01015975.1:0-15125 GCA_900302685.1 Spondyliosoma cantharus
ACAAAGCAGAGAAGATTAGTTTTCTAGTGTGTGTGCGTGGGTGTGTATGCGTGTGTGTGAGTTGTGGTGCCGTGGATTTTTGCACGTTTATGTTATTCCTGATCAGACGTGGCCAGATGAATGCTGCTTTTCAGTCCGCAAAATGTAGACGAAAACCAGACGCAAAATAATCTTACTGGAATGATTTCGTAAAAAACGAGCTTTTTTCCCTTTTGCTTTTTTCGGTTTTTATTCTGTGTAAGCTTGACATTACCGATGGCGTTCCTCAAGGCGGTTTCATTATTTCTGTTTTAGTCTTCTAATATCTATTTCCGTTCTCTCTCTATCTGCTGGTGTGAAGGCATGGGGGCAGTTTGTAGATACAAATAGCTGAAGCACATTTTCTGTGGCAGACCGCAGAAAAACACGAGCAGGACAGACGGACAGCTGAAAGGTCTCATTACAGGTGAAGTGAGGGGTGTGGAAGTGAGATTGGGGAAGGCAGCGAAGAATGCGCTTTTACAGAGAGAGGTGTACTGAGCCTTACTTGAACCCACTACAGATACACTGAACCCCTTTATACAAACCCACCCTCCATTCAAACAGTCGTAACGGAATCTTTCTTAGTACGAAGACGCGTATTAAAAATGTGCCCTGTGGCAATGATCTAATGTATGTCAGTGGATTATATATGCAGGTATATGAATTAACAGTAACCATGAAAAGCTAAATCCTAAATTGTCTCTTTAGACGAGCTTTGCGCTCTCGCATATGTGGCATGACTTCATGTAGGTTTATACTTGTGTGTGTCTCATTGTTGCCATCTATTCTCTTCTGTGTCGTGTACTCACATGAGCTCACTTCATATCAGGGTTGGAGAGCAATTAATTATATGTGATTGGCATTTACCTTCGTCTAAAACAAGATAATGGCATTTTCCGGTTTATTGTGAGATTGTAGGCAGTAGTGCAACTTTATATAAATAATCTCCGGATGTTAAATCCAAGTCTTAATTTGCCTTTTTCAAACTGCCAAAATATAACAGGAAGTTACTGGATAACAATTCTGAATTCAACAGTTTCATGGATTTTCTTACAAAGTAGGTTGCGAGTGATTATGTGTGATTTATTACGTCTTGAAAGTAACTCCTCAAAGCTGGTAATTGCCTGGATGCCATGCCGTAGAGGGCTGATTAGACCACAGGAATGTCGCGCCAAACTGTTGCGACAACACAAACGGCTGCATTTGGTTGTAGTTTTTAATCGGGGTCGGCCTTATTTTCCAGTCCAAAATGAATGTGGGGCCGGTAGTCTGTTGCTCAAATCCAAGACCCTCGGGGTCAGAGAAGAGAAATGCGTGAACGCCCTGGGGTTCAGTCGACCGCACCTGGTACAAACTTGATCAAACTGGCTGCCTTGTCTCTGCCAGCGGGGCTCTGATGAAGCTCCTAGTTTAAGCAGCCTTAAATGAAGAGCAAAGCTAATAAGGTCATTGCATACATAAGTGAGCCGACGCAGTAATCGTACATCGTGCACAATCTCGAATGGAGGAGTCATTCTTCCCCCTCCCCCCCCCGGTGGACGAGCTGTTTTTAGTGACCAATTGCTACCTTTTTTCTCTGCTCTGTACATCAGAGGCAGCATCCAGTTGATGTTAAGGAGTTCCAAGTTTTAAAGGTCACACAGTGTATTTTCTTATCAGCTCATTTGAATGTGAATGATTCAAAAATTAGTTTGGCCAAATTGGTCATGTGAAGCAAAAACATATTTCTCATACTTGACATATATACTGTACACAAGCTCTCTCTCTTTCACACACATACACACACTCACACATCGACACCGTACTGTATATTTAATGCAGAATGACCCTGGCGATCCAGTCTTGTGGGAATGGTCCTCAGCTGGCTGTGATTCGATGTTGCATCCTTTTAAAAAAAAAAAATAATAATAATAACATTGTGCTGTACTGGTGAGCTTTGACCAGGACATGGGGAAGTATGTATTATTGATGTCAGAGAGGTGGGTTTTTTGGTTATGAGAGTACTTGAAACAATGGGAGTACTTAATGAAGAAAAAAACAACAACTTTTCCTTGTTAAGTATTAGATATGAGTGAATACAGACTGGTGACAATTTGAGCTTCCTTTTTTAGAAGAAGGCAGGATATTTGCTGTCTAGTTGGGAGCTTGTATTTTTTCATCCAGTGGTCTGTCTCGCAGCATTTGATAAGCCTGTCCACCTACCTTCATTTCTCATTACTTTTGACGAATGTCTGTTCCTTCCTCTGTAATTCAGAGTTGTTAATACCACTACTATTATTAATTGCTATTATTACATTATTGCTACTGTTGTTACTATTACTACTACTGTTACTAATGCAACTTATTGCAAAGGTTATAACTGCTGTCCATTTTCAGGTATGTGTCTGTAATACCAGACCCCCTTCCACACGATGTCAGTGTGCTGTGGAGCATTTTCATTACAAATCGAAAAATAATGTTTGTTGACTTGTGTATCTACATCTAATATTAGGAATAATAAAACATGGTTTAATCAAAAACGTGATATTGTTGATGTGTTTTTTTTTGTTTTTTTCTGATAATGAAAAAGCTAGCCATCTCTTCAGCTTTATTTCTATTAGGTGCACAAGAGAGAACGAGTAAGATATTCGACAAACCCATAAAATGCTGATTTTTGTCAATGACTCAAATGGTTCAGTTATGTATCTAAATATACCTCATGGTCAAAAACCTTGAAGGCATCCTTTTGAGGTTTTCAAAAGTTATTAACGTGTACCATTTCTCCCCAAAATGAATTGTGGGTGTCCTTGACGTGTAACAGGCATTTTCCTTCCTCATCAAACATTTGAACGAGGTCATTTTCTTACAAATATTTTAAGCTGCGTTCATCCTTGTTTGCTCGCTCACAATCGTTTTATCCACCTTTGCCGGCACATTGCTATGTTTCTTGGTGCGCAACCGCCACCAGCTGATGTTGAGGAAAATGACACAAAACCAGTGTTAGGAATGTGTACTGCCACAGGTTTTACCAAATGGGGACTCACTTGCTAGAAAAACGCTCAGAAATTACACACGGTACATCAGGTCTACAGCATATTTATCAGTAACACAGTAAACAAACGGTGGAATGGTAGTCATGGTCATTTTGTATTGGCATGCCGTACTTTAATTACACTGGGGCTCTGTCGCAATTTAGCAAGTTGCGGGTCTCACGAAGGCCAGATTGAAATAAGAATGGCCAGATGCATCCTGTTTGTTTTTGTTTTTTAGCTGAGTGTGGGTTAAGAATACAAAAGTGTTGGATTCTACATTTCCCATAATTCAACACAACAACATCCTTCCATCAGACCCCTGCGTCTTTAATCGCCGCTTCTTTTAAACCGTACATTCTCAGTTTGACATCGTTAAACATCTGAATCCTCAAACCTCAAATAAAATGTAAGAAACCCCAGACCGAATGTTGCAAAATGGAGAACAAAATACGTTTTTAGACTGAGTATGGACATAATTAACAGAGGAGTTGTCTTCACTTTTATTAATATTAAACAATAGTTGCTCAACGCTAAAAGAAACTTGAATGAGGATGTAGGTTCTTGAATACAATTGAGATGAAAATGCATAGCTGTTGCTGTGCGTGTGTCTGTGTAGAGGATGTTGGAAAGATACCTGCTGCCATTAAGAAAGAATTAATGATGCAACTGCAGCGAATGAGGTCAAGGATGATGGCGCAACGCACAGCAGGTAATGATGAATCAGAGAATGCTGGGAAGGATGTCGTCATCTGAAGAGTTGAAACCCTGAGTGAGAGCCGCTCGGAGAAACCTGAGCCTGAGTTTCACCGCGGTGGCTTTAATCTCTGTACAGGCCTGCAAGGCAGAAATGCAACTAGCCTTCTTATTTCGTCAAAGTTAAGAGAATTAAGTCAAGAAATGGGGGTCAATTGGGATCAACCTGTACCAAGTGTTTTTAACTGACATCTTGGTTATTTACACAAGTTAGTCGGTACATACTTAAATAAAGAATTAAAGCCACCATGCTACAAAGTAGACTTACTAGCCTAGGCTCAGCAAGGGGTCAGAAACGGCCACGTCAGATTACGATTCTAGTGGAATTAATAATGCGGTTAGGCTGCTTTTAAATCAGACAGTTTTTGTAAATTAATAGATTTCATAGATATTTCAAGGTAAGTTATTAAAATAGTAAACTTAAAAAATGATTGTTTATCTCAATGATTTTTGCTGTAAATGAATTGGTGTAATACAAGATAAAATAAACGTGTTACATCCTGTCCATCTGTTCATCCAGCCGTTAAGACCACTCCAACTTCAGCTTCTCTGGAGTTACTGCTCTCTGCCTTTGTAGGACAGCGTGTGCTGGAGGTTGAAAAAAATGAGGAGGGGATGGCGACGGTGGTCAAAGACCTCAGAAGATAATGAGCCAGCAGGATAACAAGTTTATATGGAGGGCAGGGCGTAGGAGGAAACATCTCCTCCACATAGCTGGACGCGGTCTGTGCAGTTTAAATATGAGACGTCATATGGAGGTCTAAAGGTCTGTGTGTGTTTGGAGCAGGGGTGTGTGGACATAAAACTGACTGCTCTTTGTATATATGAAAAGTGCTAAATTAAGTTTACCTTGATGAAAGTTCTCAGTCAGCCAGGTCATGGTAACCCTAAGTGCTGTATCGTAGGCAAACTGGACTCGTTTCGGTTTCTTGAAGACGTTTCACCTCTCATCCAAGAGGCTTCTACAGTGCATACTGACCTAGAGGGGAACAGGCTTTTAAGCTCTGTTAAACACCTGGGCTCACCTAGCCTTAGCAACCCACCTGAAGGCCGGTTTGACCCACAGGTGGCCCCTAAAGACTCTGAAACTCAGGAGGACACTCCCACACAGAGGTTGCAGGCCTGCAACTCCCCTCCAGTTAGTTGGAAATGAAGAAGCCTCTTGGATGAGAGGTGAAACATCTTCAAGAAACTCCAAGAAAGTCCAGTCACCTACGATACAGCACTTAGAATACATTTATTTTATTTTATTAATACATATAATGCAACCAAAGGGTTTTTTTTTTACATAATGTAAGGGCTATATTGCAAAGAATTTTTTAGTCAGTAAATGTTACTACTTATTAAAGAAAAAAGAGGGCGAAGATATTGTTTTATCTGTTCTTATCTTACTGGTTTATACTCACCTGCAAATCTTGTAGAGAATGAATAAAAAGCCGGCCACATAATATAATTTTAAGGGATAATTTATATCTTCATGAGCTGCAGAACACATTTTAATAGAGAGGCTTGCAGAGGTCTATGATGAAATATCTAGCAACAGTGCGACACCACCACTAGAGGGCGCCAGGTGTCAGGTTCCTGCCCTGTCTGCCTTCGAGCCCTGACGGAGGGCGCACAGTACCCGAAGCTACTTTCCCCGTGTAATAAAGCAAGATGGCAGCTGTTGTTGAGAATGTTGTCAAACTGTAAGTGTTGGGACTTTTCTACACACCTTACACCTGGCTACTTGACACACGCAGCGGTCACTTGACAGCGGCTGTGTGTTCACGCGCTCACTGACCGTGTCTGTAGCTAGCTTAGCAACGTTTTCCACTGACTTAGTGAGGTTAGCCAACGTTGTCGGACCGTCGTGTGTGTTCACATCCTGGAATGGAAGTCTAAGTTAGCAGTCACGCAGATGACGTTTTCTGAAACATGAATCACGAGTCTGTGTAATAGAACATGCGTCATTTTGGCGATAAATGTATTTTTACGGATAATACGGTCACTTCATGTTGTCTTTCTAGCCAAACGGCTACCGCGGCGCTAACGTCTGTGAAGTGGAGCAGCTAGGTGGCTCGCACGCTAACGAGCTAAAGAGAGTGGGGTTGTGGTTGTTAGCGCAGGCTGGCGTGCTGTGGCGACCGGCCAGACATAGTTGAGAATGAATGAAAGACTGGCCTTGAAGACCGCTCTTCTCATGTCGGGGCGCCGGAGGTCATAGCGGCTGTAGCTATCACATTTCTAGGTCACATAGCAACTCTTTGGAAGTGTGTGGTTAAAAGTTTTAACGAGCTGCACCCGTTTGTACCGAAACGTCCCGTTTCCGTTTGTCACCTTGTGTAGGTGCTCAGGTGGTTGATGTTAGGTGTTTTACGGTAATTACAGGCCCCTAGTAACCATGGTAATATATGGGAATACTTAAATTTACCAGACATCTTGTTACACACACAGGATTTCTTCTCAACTTTGCTTTTAGGACTTCCATAATTGGTTATGTGTCGCTTTGGGCCATCTTCATCAATTAAATGTTGTCTAAGAAACTTAAAAATATAGTGTCTTTGTAGAATACAGTACCAAGAATAATGTAGACAACACTAATCATGAAATATTCACATACAAATGTATATTTTAGTTTAGTAGCTTTACATCATCACGCAGAGTTGTCATGTCTGAGTTGTTGTGTTACAATAATAAGTTTAATAGCTGCTTCAAACCTTTACAACTAGACAGTATACTGCTTTCTCATCAAGTATCAACTGTGCTGTTGCATCTGATGAACAGACTGTTTGTTTTTATTCCCCCTATTCCTCGCCACTCAGGGATTTAAAGGTCTCTTCCATGAGTCTGTTAGTCTCAGGAGATGCAGTCCTTCTAAAAGGCAGTAAGCACCCAGCACAGTTTGAGTGTATTTATGTTGAAAACACCGCACACTTGTGTCTGTGCTGCTGACTACCGAGCTCTCTCTTGTTGTCGATGCACCAACAAAAGAGCTCCCGCCGTTGCACTCCCACTAATTATTTAGTTCTGAAGTACAAAGACATCGTCTAAGAGTTTGTCTGATGCTTTTCTGAGGTGACGGCCCCCGTCGGAGCAAGACGGCAGGCTTTGAACAAAACTGACAGAGAGGGTTGAAAGTTTGAAGACTAAATACTCTGCGTCTGGCTCTGGTTTTTGTTGCGTCAGGCTGGGAGAGCAGTACTACAGGGATGCCATGGAGCAGTGTCACAACTACAATGCCAGGCTGTGTGCCGAGAGGAGCGTTCGTATGCCGTTCATCGACTCTCAGACAGGTGTAGCTCAGAGCAACTGCTACATTTGGATGGAGAAGAGACACAGGGGACCAGGTGAGTCATAGAGTGCACTGTAAGCCTCCTGCCATGATCATTTTTTAAACTTTTTTAGTGGCTAAGAATTGCTTAAGGAACACAGGTTCTACAGTTGAAATGTATTAGTCTAGAAGTGTTTTTTTAATAGTTACTGAATGGATGAAAGATGAGGGGTATGTACCAATGTTTAAAATATGCATATCCATTTTGAGGAAACGGATGTAGATTTTCTTTCCCGTTAGGTTGTCAAAAACCTGTCAAGTTCTGCATTAAATAGGTTCAGTTTTATGTAGATGGGTCTCTTCTGGCATCCCTCAGGCATGGCTCCGGGGCAGCTCTACACCTACCCGTCCAGGAGGTGGAGGAAGAAACGGCGATGTCATCCCCCAGAGGACCCTCGGCTTATCTTCCCGCCTGTCAAGTCAGGTACCAGCACATCATCTGGAACAGGTCAACGTTTAAAGAAAAAACACTACAGAATGTTAAACTTTCCAGAAAAACTGCAAGACGTCATCACTGTTTAAATGTTGATGAGTGTTTTGCTTTCAGGCCGTCGTCTTAACTACTCTGTGTCGTGTTCATAGAGGCAGATATAGGACTGAAGAAAGATGCTCTGTTGTCAGCGGATGGCAGCAGCCTGGAGGCCTTGCTGAAGGGCGACTCGTTGGAAAAGCGGACGCCCGCAGAGATCCGAGGGTCCGAGGACGATTCGAACCAGAGCGACTACACCGGAAGCATCAACCCTGCTGCTCGGATCAGAAAGGTTCTAGTTTAGAGCATAAGGGATCAAGAAAATGATTCGAGTGACACTTATTTGCCTCCTTTTTTCTAATTGCGTCATTGCCTCAATATAGAGAATCCTCGAGCCAGACGATTACCTGGATGACCTGGACGATGAAGACTATGAGGAAGACACGCCTAAACGAAGAGGCAAAGGGAAGGGGAAGGTAAGCAAAGGATCCAGCTGCAGGCTCGCAGTTAAAAATGTTGTATTTTGTTGTGCTTTCAATGCAGGTAATCATCATTCTTTGCCTCGTAGTTGCTAAAAATGATATATATCTTATATGTTTTGGACTGCAAATATCAAATATTTCTTTGTCATTTATGACAGTACATGTAAAGTTTTGGGGGTTTGGACCATTGATCGGACAGAAGAAGCAATTGAAAATACTTTATTTGGAGCTCTGGGAAATTATGATGAACATTTTTCACCATTTCAACGTTTTATAGACGAACCAATTGTGCTAATAATTGGCAGGCGACAATGACAATAATTGTTGCAGGCCTAATCCCATCTGAGTGAGAGTGTGTGTTGACTCTACTGATGTCTCTGTGCTCAGGGTCGAGGAGTGGGCAGCAGCCGGAAGAAGCTGGATACAGCTGCACTGGAGGACAGAGACAAGCCGTTCGCCTGTGACAGTGAGTCCTGATGGGGGAGAGTAGAGCATGACTACAAATGTTAACAGCTGTAGCGTTTGTAATCTTATCAGGAAAGTCTTTATCGCTTCCTTTTTCATCCTCTTCCCTTTCTCTTGATGTAAACCATCGTCCCTCTGCTTTCTGTTACAATCCCAGTACTGATATATGTAAAGCTAGTCTGTACTTTTCTTTGTTTGTCATTAGGATATCATACATTTCCTTAATTTCAATCTTTCCATGGGTAGAGTGGGGGTGTTTCCTCCACTTCTTGGGTGTTGTCAGACTGTATCTGTACTGCTTGATGTGTTTGTTCCTCTTTTGTAAAGCATTTTCACTTTCAGCTGCGGCTCTCAGTAGGGTAGCGCCGGCTGACTGATCCTCTGTCGGTCTATGAGCCTATTTCTCTGAGCCTCTGCCTGTTCTCTCTTTTCTCCATCTCTCTTTCAGACACTATCAAACAAAAGCATATTTCAAAACCTTCTGAACGAGGTATATTTCTCTCATTCCTTTTTTTTTTTACTCCAGTCTGCTTTGTCTTTTGTCCCCACTGCCTGTTGTTATTTTTCTGTCAATTAGATCTGCTCTCTGTGTAGTTCAGTTCATAGGATGACTGTTTTGTTCAGCACAATTGGCTTGAATGTGATTAACTAGATTTAGTGTAGATCAAGATGTTATTCTGCACCCCCAGTTCAACGTAATCTGCCAAAGATATGAACTGTTTCAGCCCATGAAAAGTAATTTTTTTCCCCCCTCAGTCTGGCAATGAACTTCCTACAGGTTTAGATAAGCTAGACGCCGGAGCCTGCTGCTGTTTTCTTCACTCTGTGCTTCATCTTTTGTCTCGCTACTTAATGTGTGCAATTGGACTGCATTACAGTTTTCTTTCCTTGCCTTTTTTTCCCCCTTTACTCCTCTCCACCACCTCTGCACCCTGTGAAGTCTCAGTTCACGTTCCTTGTTTTAGAATGAACAGCTGCTTTGGTTTTGAGTCAGTTTGTTGCCTGTTTAACCTTTTGAGGGAATATTTTTTAAATATCTTTCTGTCACTACACACAATCACCTGGCATGTGACCATCTGACTCCATCTTGCCCTGGAGAAAATTGTCCCGAATAGTCCTTGAAGAGAAAAGCCTTTTGAGGAAATGAAAAAGGGAGAAAGCATGGAAGTGAAAGAAGAAGTACTTTGTCTTTGGGTGTTATCTCATGACAAACCTCACACACCCCAGTGGCAAACGACACAGCTGCATCTTTGTCCTCCTTAAAGCCAGTAAATCCTCCTTACACGCTCCCACCGGCTTCTCTTACTGATGAATAGATTATAAATTCAGATCAAAAAACAGGTCGTGTGCACTTAAGTGCATTATTTATTAGTTAATTTCCGTGGAGTGTAGTCATGAGTCGAACTCTGCTGTGGCAGCGCTCGTCTTAAATGAAGAAGTGAAAACAGTTGTTGTAAAGGTCACACACCTCTGCAGTTACCCAGCGTCTCATTAACTAACTGCAGATGTGTGGAATGTACGGTGGCTGACATCTTATTAAATACGTGGCTACCACAGAGATCGTTGTGAGGATGCACGTGATTGTCTCATAGCATGTTGTTCATATTCCCAAACTTCTTCATCATTCTTCAAATATCATGTCGTGTGTGGTGATCCAGATGTTAAACAAAAAGCAGGATATCACATGAATGTGTTTGGTCTTAAAACTGCTGTTGTAAAAGCGTGTGAAATTGTACCACTATGTTTTAAAGGGAGTATACCATAAATTAGACTGTTAAAAAAAAAGAAGATCAAAATGCAGCAGAACCAGAGATGTCTTTATTCACTTTACACATTCCTCTTCCTTGTCGAAGCCTGGCGCCACATTACCCGCGATGCAACTCCGCTGCAAACAGCTCAGTTTGAGAGAGCTGTGCTAGTAGCAGCTACGGTAGCTTCAAGCCGGCAACGTCATGCAGAACCGAGGAGCCGGTTTCAGAGCTGGGAAATTTAAAGCTCCAGATCTAATAATCTGAACATATAAAATGAGATAATCAGCTTTGTCTGCATGGGCTTTGACGTCTAGGAAAGGTCATTATGGATATCCTGGAGCCTGATCTTTTACAGTATATACAATCCTATCTGAAGCTGGAAACTGTAGGGCTTTGGTGGACATTTTCAGAGAATTTAGCAAGTCCAACAGCTCCAACTAAAGTCCTTGTGTCATCATGAAAGCCACTAAATACACAAATCAGGACAATAGAAATGACACTCAGCTGTGCTATTAATATCTTATGGTCAGAATTAAAAATGCAAAATGGCATCAAATAGATAGAGTCCACCTTTCCATGAGTCCACCCCTTTACTCTGCATACCCTGGGCTTGACTAATGTATTCTTTGTTTTCATACATGTTGTGTTTTCTGGTTTTGGTGGCAGTCTGTGGGAAGCGCTACAAGAACCGTCCCGGCCTGAGCTATCACTACGCCCACTCCCACCTGGCCGAGGAGGAGGGTGAGGAGAAGGAAGAAATAGAAATTCCTGAGCCTGCCCTGCCGGTGCCCGATGAGCCGAAAAGTAAGAGATGATCCACCATCGCAGAGGTTTTCACAGTTAAACATAGAAGCTGGACGCTGACATTCTCTGGGTGTTTTTTCATCTCGTTTCTCAGCTCCAAAGAAAGGCCCAGATGGTCTTGCGTTGCCTAATAATTACTGTGACTTCTGCCTGGGAGACTCCAAAACCAATCACAAGACTGGCCAGTCAGAAGAGCTGGTGTCCTGCTCCGACTGTGGACGCTCAGGTGCATCAGAGAAAGATGAATAGAACAGCAATAGGAAAAAAAAAAACTGCTGAGATGTGAAGTAATAAACATCCTTCTACCCACAGGCCACCCCTCCTGCCTGCAGTTCACTCCCGTAATGATGGCTGCCGTGAAGACGTACCGCTGGCAGTGCATAGAGTGCAAGTGCTGCAACATGTGCGGCACTTCAGAGAATGATGTGAGTTTACCCACATTCAGATGTTGTTTTTACCTTTTTTTGCGCTGAAGTCTGAGTCATTAAGCGTTCTTGTTGTCACATTTCCGGCAGGATCAGCTTCTGTTCTGTGATGACTGTGACAGAGGCTACCACATGTATTGTCTCAACCCACCCATGTCTGAACCACCAGAGGGTAAGTTCACCACATGCGGTCTACTTAACTGTTAAAAAAACTGAGAAAAGGAATGTAACGGTAGCAAAATGTGTGATCATTTTGGCTTGTCATTTGTTTTAAGGCTCGGAGAAAGAAAACCTGCAGCACTTATTCAGCCCTATTTGTAGGATCCCTCATAAATTAGTTGCATAATTTTTCTACCAAATATTTGCGTGTCTATGCAGTACTTAAAACTGTGTAAATCAGTGATTGACTCCTTTTCCCATTGCCAGTAAATGTATTTGCCTCACTATCTTTTTTTCTGTTGCGCCATTTTCGACGTCACAAACCTGCTGAAAATCAGTAGAAAGCAGTTTGGAGTCTAGCTGTCCTTACACGAAGCCTAATATTCTGATTATAATCAGTTTAAAAGTATAAGAATATAAATGTTCCATATAAGCACCTCAATCCGAAGAAACGGGCAAAAAGTAACAGAACAAAATTTAAATCGGTTGCAGAGTGGTAGTTCAAAACTTTCCATAAACTGATCAAAATAAAAACTATCCCATGTAATCAATACGACCTGATTATGTGATGTGACACATGTTTCTCCACTTACCAAATATGGCAGCTTCAAAGGTGAACCCTATTAATCCCATCCCACGTAAACAGTTGACCGAAAAATTGTCAGTCGGAATGAAGAAATATTGTCCATGTCAACGTGGCTAACGTTACAGTGCTAATCTTTGACTTAAAACTGTCTTTGATTGAAAAGTATTCAAGCGCTAATGCCAGGAATATCAGCATGCTTCATGGCATTGCACCTGAAAAGGGGCGTTTCCATCACTGCCAGTCAGACCTGTAGCCGATAAACACCTGTGATTACTGGAGTCATTTTACTCTGGAATGAATGCGTACCCTTTCCCACTGAAGAAGAAACCCAGATGTTTTTTTCCAGTGTGAAAAGGGTTTTGATGTACTGTAGCGGCTGCTTGTCGGCTCATGCACAAACATTTTAACAGATTTTCTGTTATTTTTCCATTCAGGGAGCTGGAGCTGTCATCTATGTCTGGACCTGTTGAAAGACAAGGCATCCATATACCAGAACCAGAACGCCCCACCATCGTGATGGTCACCACTCCCCTGCACACACTCATCTTTCGACTGTCCCGCAGCTGTATGGTTTACCCTTCAAGTCGAGCTGACCGTGGAGGGAGTGTGTTCAGAACTGACAATAAATGGTGAAAAGGGAAGTATCCCTTACCCAACTGGCCTCACTTAGCTTCAGATATGACTGTTGCACAGTTCCAAGCTCAGATTCAGACCCTCTTTGCCACATATTTGAGAAGTTCTAAATTTACAAGATAAGATACAGTTTAAAGAGCCACAATCTGACCTCCTGTTCAGGTTTTTTTACACACACGCCTACGCAACGTTGCTAAAACCTTCTCTATCCTGCAATCCACTGATTTTATGACTAGAGCAGAAACAGAGCTTGGAATCAAGTAGCATGTCTATGCTTGCTCATCGTATAAAAAAAAAAAAAAGAAGACATTTTATAATATTTATATATTTCTATGGTATATAATAGTGTTAAGTATGTACAAATTGGAAAAGAAGATTGGTCATGTAATGGTCTTTTTATTAGTGCCCATCTCATCATTATGGAGAAATCCACAACCACATGTTCTTTTATGGCACTGCTGATATTTGGTGATGCACTTGAGAAAGAGTCAAAGGGATCTGAGGGGCTGAGACTCTAAATTAATTTCCCATCTCATCCACTGCCACTGGCCACACATGCAACCTTAAAAAAAACAAAAACAGGAACTATGAATAGAAACCCCAGTGTGCTTGCCAAAGTGGCTCCAAAGGCTGAAGGAGTTCAGGGTCTGCAGGCTAGATGGAGCTGCACAAAGCTCAAGCAGGTGCATGATGCCCATGTTCCATCGAGGCTTTCAGGGCCGCCTTTCACACTTCAGGCGTGATGCTGATACTCGCGCTAATGTTGTGATAATGATTATTCCAGTCGAATTGAAAACAAATCCTACTTGTGTTATCAGCTAGGTAAAGGGATAAAAAGCCTTCATCGCTGTGTTCTAGCAGTTCGCTGATCATGCACCATATCCAATATCTGTCGATGTTGTGACACCACTAGATTATTTTAATGTAACTGAGGACTATGCGACCTTGCAGATGGTCACTCGCTGACAATGTTAAAGCAATACAAGAGCTCCTGTCGGGCGCCAGGATAACGGGGACTGAGTCACTTTAGGCTCTCTTTGCAGAGAATGTGTGATACTGTAAATTTTCTTTCTCGGAAAATGCTAATACAGATAGAGGATTGTGGCAGCAATTATACACGGATCCATAGTGTAAAAAACAAAAAAAAAGAGATTATAATGTGTAAATGTATAGGCCGGTGGAGGAACAGTTCTTTTTGTTATGGCTTTTGTAGTTTAATTATGTGATGGTTTCCTTCTGTGGCAAGGCTAAAAGAAAAAGTCTGGCTGATTTTACCTCAAACAGAAACAGTATTTAAAGGGTTAAAACATGCTGTTGATGGACGGGACAAAGGCAGCGGGATGAATTGTAATGACAGCTGCAGTGTCTGCTTCAATTACTGCGTATTCTACAGGTAAACAAGTGCATGCTCCGTAAGTGTTTGCACTCTCATATGCTACATAGTCGTCTCAGCGTTAGGTCGGCAGAGGTGTTGGGAAGTGGTGTAATATAAGTAACCATGCTTTCATGTCGTTTCAATAGCCAACTAACAATTACTAAAGCATTACAGTATAACTCGGTTTATTTTCTCATCACGTTTAAACTTAGTTATTTAGAGACAGTGGCTACTAGAATATTTTGCTGGTTTTTGTATTCATTGGGAGTGTTTGCGTACCTGATGTGTGGGGACATTTTTGGGACTTAAGTGGAGGTTGCCTTCTAGTTAATCCTGCGATCAAGGTGTCACCTGAGCCGATCTCTTCCAAAGCTGGAAAACAAGGAACAAAGCCCTTAATGTGATTAAGAGGCAAATTCTGGAGCTGCACCTTCAACACTGAAGGGTTAAGTAATGATGGAGCCAGGGTACACCTTTCTAGGCTGCACACAGGAAAGCCATGAAGACAAAGGAAGGCCACTTGTTAATATCGGATTATGGATTCCTGGTTTCTGGCTTTGGGAGAGAATTGTTCATGACAGCAAATGTTTAAAACGAGGATCACAGGTTTACAGAGCAGGTGAATTCTCTTGGGTTGAACTTTCATTTGGATTGTGATGGAATGTTTTATTGTTCGAAATTTGTCTTCAGGAAAATAAAATACTAGGCACTATAACCTGCTGATGTCATTTTCTTTTTTCGTCCTCAATGAGCATTTAAAAAATGAATGATGGTTTGGTATAATAGATAACAAATCTTAAAAGCATCGCATTTCATCAAAGCCCCCCCCCCTTTTTAAACTAACTGAATTAATCAGTGATCGGAAGGTCGCTGGTTCG
>OMLP01015976.1:0-14351 GCA_900302685.1 Spondyliosoma cantharus
CAGTGATACTTGATGAGGAAAGTAAGAAACCATCTTACCACCTCGTGATGTTTCTGGATCCACCGCCCGGCTGGTTGTTGACCCATTTCCATCTCTGAATTCCTTCACAGACTCCTCCTCTAACTTTAGAAGTAAAGAAAAAATAAAGATAAAGACAAGGAACTAAAATTAATTTAAATTTCATGTCAAAAAACACTTCTGAAGGTGAAAGGTTTGATTTGAATATCAGTGGTGACATAAAAGCATCATCTAGAACATTAATTTATAAATATGGTAGAAAAACACTTGTTTTTTACACAGAACTTCAACAATATAAACAATGAGGGAAACATGTATAGCTTTGTTGAGTATTATTATTACTATTATTGCTGATTCTACACATTAAAACTTCAGAGACTTACACTTTGACGTGTTGTACGGTCGTCCTGACAGTCAACCTTTCTTCTTTTGGCTTCCATCCTGACTGTCGGCAGAATGGTTCAGGTTCTGTTCTGGTGCACAAACACTGGAGACTGAAGCATCTTGTTGAACTCTCTCACAGTCCAGTTCAATGCAGACTGAGTATTAACTTGAGACTAAGCTCAACAAGGAAACACAAACAGAACATTTATTCAAACATGTTTTTGGTCATAAATGTGTTGAATTCACTGTGTTTGTAAAAGGAGGAAACACTGTATTCAGTAGTTTGAAATTTGCTGAGGGTATTGCAGTATTTCTCATCATTCTTCTCAGTCACCTGACAAATATACAGACCTCTGATTGGTTCTGATTGATATTGTGATTATTTGTAAATTCTGAGGCCCTTTGTAACGGCTGCACATACAGAAAATCTTACTAATAATTCTGAAAACGTTCTTAATGTGAGTCCTCTCATGTATCGTGTCTTTAACTATCAGAGTTTAAACATCAGCATTGACTGTTCATATAATGAATGGCTGATTCAAGCAGCAGACAGACTTCACACAAGTCAGGATCTGTTAGCGTTTTTTTCCCTTGAGCCAAACTGGCTCCTCTGTGTTCAGTATTTCTCTCAGCTTCAGACATAGTTGTTCATATCACAGCATCAGGAATACAATCTACAAGACAATGCTCACTGTGAAAGATCCCTGACACCACAGTGGTTATAAACAGAAAGATTAAAAACAGGAATGGGCTGCTGTCTTACGGGACTGAACATGAAGCTGAAACCTGGAAACTGGTTCTCAGCTCTGCACTCGTTCACCCAGATCCTCTAACCTGAGATGTACAATAAAACATAACTAGGAAGACATTTAAAGAGTCTGAAAACATAAGAGACAAAGCAGTTTCATACTGTAGTTAGTCACTATTAGAGTTTGAAATCAACAACAAACCTCAGAGGCTGCTTCCTGGACTTTGTTCAAACTACGCTCATCTATGACAGTATGAGGAAGTAACCCTGCTCTGTTAACAGGAAGTCCTTCTTTTAAACTCAGTCAATGTGACGTGAGAGACATCTGCTGGTGACAAAGCTGCAGTGCAGTCAGACGAGGCAGACACAAGCTGGTTCGTTTCTTTTGACTGTTGTGATTCCTCAGCTAACTTTTACAAAAAGCTGCCATTTCATTTGCAGTGTTGAGACGACTGAGATGGAAAGAAGGAATACAGGCAAAGGATGATTTAGAGAAGGAAAGGAAGCAACAGGAAAGGAAGTGGCACAGAGATAAAGGACAAGTTGGAGAAAGCAAAAGAAGTGAAACCACACGAAAACATTACATCACAATTTTATCCTGTTGTTCATGATTTGTCTCAGTAATAAAAATATAACCTTCCTGTATGCATGACTTTATCATTTATATAAGATTATCAAACAGAAATTGAAGCCTGCTTCATCCTCATGGAAGGACTGGAGAACGCTACCAACCAACCAAGAAAAGAGTAAGAAAAACATTGTACTTGTACCGAGGTAACAGCCAGCATCGGTGACCACGGCCACATCAGCAGAACAAGAAACACAACTTGTACATTTCCAGTAGATGTTGGAAAAACTGATCGTTGTGCTCAAAGTCTTCTTCATTTCAAATAATATCTGGAGGATCGACTCCACAAGAGAAGAGTTCCAACATGAACTCTTTTGACGACGATTGAGACGGACGATAAATTAAATAAAAACGTGTTGACAGAGATGTTTCTGTATTTTCAGCTTTGTGTATATGGTTGTGTTTTTTGTGTCTGGTTGTGTTTTCATGTAGGACTTCCCCTCCTGATGGATGAGACCATGTACATCCCCAGCAGCACAGATGGCAGGGCTGTTCTGTGTGCAGTTATAAAAAGCCTATCGTTGTCTGGACTGTAATTGGACTCCTGCGGTGGCACGATGAGCTGCTCAGGACCACCACGACTATTCTTAGACCTTTTGTTGTGCTGACGGCGGTCTGCCATCACACTGACGACATGTGGAAGGTCAAACGTGAGTGTTTTCATGGCATGCCTGTGTTTTTCACTCAGTAAACTAACTTGTCTGTGTGATTAGTGGTTTGTTTTCAACAGAAACAGTGATGAAGTGGACACGACTGACTGTTCTGTGCAGTAAGATCAATGTGTTCACTGTTGCTTTCTTCTGATTCCCAAATTCTGTATGTGAAGTTTTGACACAGAGAATTTCCATCTCAATACTTTTCTACATACTTTTGTCTTCATCTTTCAAGGTTTGACTCGTCCATCCAATCAAAGAGTGAAATCTTGTTCATCTGTTTTATATCTTTCCAGATTTTAAAAACGAGCCAACAAAAACTGTGTATTGTGTTTGGCATCTTTCTCTTTTGTTGCAGCTCCAGTTGTTTTTCCAATGGAGACGAGGTACCGGCCAATTTTGGAGGTAATTATTATGATTCAGCATGAAAAAAAGTGAAGCTTAATTGTTAAACAGTCCAAAGTATCTCTAATCTTTACTAGAAAACTTGATTTTTCCCGAGCTAAGGAATCCTGCGTTGTCCAACTCTGCACAACAAACTCTGTGTGATTTTATAATAACAACCAAAACAGATGTAGGTTCACACTTTTGAAAAGCTGGGGTCATTATTCTGACTGAAGCCTTACCTGTCTCTTCTACGACAACTCCCTGTGCGTTCAGAGTTTGGTTCCTCCTGACCCCATGTCCCAGTTCCACCTGAAGAGAGGTTCTCCTGAGGAGGAGTTTCCTGACCTGTGTAGGAACTGTACCTGGATGGGACGAATCCTCACACCGGCCATGTACCGCCGACAGTTCCACCGCTGCACCCACAGCGGAGTCATCTTTGATGACGTCATCCGCCCGGGCCTCGAGGAACCAGGTGATGTCAGCACGAGGTCATGGTTTGGCATACAGTACGATTACAATCATAAAGAAACTGATGGACATTCAGTATTTAGTCATCAGAAATTACAGATTGATTAAAATATGTTGAAAATGATGAAAAATCTTCATTTTCATTTATGTTTCTCAGCAGCTTCTAAATCAATATGTAGGTCAGTTGTTGTTGTGTATTATTCTTTTTATTCACAGACCTGCTTTCATCTCATTCTGTTTCACATTTTGGTAGTAAAGCAACCATTCATTTTACATACAAAGTTAAACACTACCAGAAATGTGACATTATGGTGGCTGGTGCATATAAAGAAAATACTTTGTGAAGATTTCAGCTGTCACTTGTTTCTGTTTCTGGAGCTTCAACCTGCAGTTCATCTTACAGCTGCTGAAAACTAATTTGAGTGAATGAGTCAGAATCTTTTCCTTAGTATGTAGAGTGTTGATTTTATGTGTATACATGCATATTTTTATCTTGTGCTTCTATTGTGTTATCTATTTATTCAGTTTTATCTTTTGTGCAGCACTTTGGAAACCTTGTGTTTGTTAAAATCGTGTTATATAAATAAAGTGGATTGGATTGGATATCTATCAACCTGTAATGTTTGTGTATGCAGGTGATAGGTCCGGTCCTGTATCTGTGGGGTGTGTCGCAGGCGACGCCCAGTCTTACATCCTGTTCTGTGACTTCTTCGACCGAGTTATTGAGGCGCATCATGAACACAAGATCACCAGCCAGACGCCAGAGAGCGACTTCAACTACGACAACCTGAAGGTAGTCGGTCAGATCAGTTGGTGTTTACTCATGTTGATTTGATTTGATTGCAGAGTCATTATTTCAATTATAAAGGCCAGAAAATGTTCACTGTGGTGTCACAACAAATGTACAACGACCATCCACAATACCCTGTGAAGGGTACACACCAACTATAAACATGCGTGGAGACGTACATGCATCCAGATGCCCAATGTCAAATGTGCTCGTACGTTCTTCAGTCTGTTTCTGATGAGGCTGAGACTGCAGCCTCACTCAATCATTGTCTTCAACCGGGAGTTGAGCTTGTCAGGTCTACAGTCACAGATCACAGAGGTCACAGAGCAACACCTCAAAACACGCGACCTCTGTAGCCGTTCTCACCTCCCTCATAAACATTGAAGTGTGTGTGTGTGTGTGTGTGTGTGTGTGTGTGTGCAGGGGGGGGGTGACCTGGACAAGTCATACGCTGTACGCTGTGAGGCGAGTGTTGTTCGAGGTGTTGATGACTTCTGCTTCCCGACACACTGCAGCCGAGGAGAGCGCAGACACCTCCTCTCACTGGCCAGGAGAGGTACTGCACATCCGTATTTATGCTAACATGGTGTGACTCTAAATATAACCAACACTGCAGGTTCAGGCAGGCCCAGCAACATGGATGCAGAACAGTCAGAGTTCACTGAGTTTTGTCCAAATCCACCAGCCTTTCTCATAAAATAACTGTTACTCAGTTGGCATCCATGCAAATGAGTTGTTCAAAGCTGGTGTGGTTCTGATGGGGCAGTAATTCAGTAAATAAGAAGTGAGCAGGGGTCAGTTAACCAGTTTCTGTATCTCCTCTCTGCTCTCAGCTCTGCAGCGGCTGAACGAGGATGAGCTGCCGGGTCGACTCTTCTTACTGGAGGAGTTGAACCCAGAGCAGAAGAGGGAGCTGAACCTGAACCCTCCATCTTCCTCTCAGCTCCGAATTGGCGTGGCCCGGGACTGGCCCGACTCCAGGGCGGTCTGGTCAGTCCATAACGGCGTGGTTTCTTCACAGGTCTTTTTTGTCCCGGTAACATGTCTGACTAGAGAAGGGATCAGGCGGTGAAGCTGCTCAGTTTATTGTAAGATTGCAGGTTTGATCCTTAATCCATACATGAAACTGTCTGTGAGCATTTAGTGATCCCCAAACTGCTCCGGATTGAAAGTATGTCGGGAAAAATGATGCCCTGGACAAAAGTATTGAACGTAATGTACGATGGTAACGCATTATGAGCAGTAACTGAAAACTGGGAGATTCAAACCCTTCCAAAATGTCACCAACTTTTAAAGAGCTACTTTCAGCCTGTGGTGTTTAAAAGAGAATATAAGTGAAATCTAAGTTTCTCCCATGATTCCTTGTTTCAGGGTGAGTAAAGATGGCAGCCTGGTGGTCTGGGTCAACATGGAGGACCACCTCAGACTTGTGTCCACAAGAGACGATGCCAACATCGCAGAGGCCTTTAAATGCATCTGCATCAACCTGCAGAAGGTCAGTGATGGTTTTGATTTTTTAATCAAATCACAGTCTCACAGAACAAGTTGATATTCTCACCTGTAAAATGTTTAGCAACAAATGTCTGCAGGTTTTTATCTACACCAGTTAGTTTTTAACCATGAGCTCTACACATCACTTCTCTACCTCTGATAAGAGCTTGTCTACAGGTGATAAGTTACAAAACTTGTTATTAGAAAGTTGGAAGTTCACATCTGCTCCCGTCCTCCAGATGTTTATACTCAAGCCAGGTCACACATACTACATTTCGAACATTATCAAACTCAAAAATCTAATGTTCTGCTATTACAACAGTCCAGTCTGTAATTAATCAGGACAAACCAACACAGGAATATTGTGCATTCGCACAGGTGGACAGCTCCAAGTACAGGCGTGGACACATGTGAGATCCGATCACTCAGACCACATTCAGAGGTGGTCTGGGCCACACCGAAGGACCGACAACTCAACTGACATCCTCTGTGAAACAACAGGCAGAAGCCACAATAACAATCATAATGGATGAATTGCTGTCTGATCTCCAGCTGCTTCACTCTGATGTAACTGACACGTTCGGTCTCTGCTAACCTCCATTGACTATTTGGGCTTTCTTGTTAATTCAGCAAACGTTCTTTCCTGTCCTTGTGTAAAAAACGCTGTATCGGTTTGTTCCAGTGATGTCGGTGTATATATTTGCATGTGTAGCGTGGAAGTGAGACACGATCACAAGAAGTCACTCACTGCCAGGCGTGAACTGACGAGCTTCAAGTTGTCCACTTGCGATTGGATCGCTCAGAACGGATGCTAAAACCAAACGTGATCATCCTCTCTGTGTCTCCAGCTGGAGGACTTCTACAGAGAGCTCAGACACCCGTTCATCTGGAAGCAGCAGCTCGGGTGGGTGACGAGCTCTCCGGCTGACGTGGGGACGGGTCTGAGGATCCGAGTCCACCTCAGACTGCAACACCTCCCCCAACACAAACGCCTCCAGGACATCCTGAAGAGACTGAGGATCCGCATGGACAAAACAGGTACGGAAGGCAGACCTGGTGTGTCAGAGGTAACCTGATGAGCTGTGTCTGTAGAACTGCAGGTCAGTGTCTTTACTCTTTGACGAGTCTCTGCTGCTTTTTGAACCATGAAACCATTTGCTATGTTTTTTTAATTGGTGGTTCTTTATTGGTGCTTATTTCCGTCTGTCTGATTTCTGGTTAATGTAAACTAAAACTCTTTATCTGTCACTGTTTTAAGTGTTCGTTTGTACAAAAGTGACTGTGAAGCCCCTGCAGGCTAATTTGTGATTTGAGATATTGGGCTGTGAAGACAATACATACTGTACTTGCCTTTTCACTTCCCAGAGTCCTCGGCGCTGTACCATGTGAGCAACATGGCGACCTTTGGTGTGAGTGAGGTGGGTCTGACCCAGCTGGTGGTAGACGGGGTTAAACTGCTCATTGCCATGGAGAAGAGGCTGGAGGGCGGCCGAGACATCGATGAGCTTGTTCCTACACAGAAATAGATCTGGATGATGTTTGACTGGAGTGAGGAGGGAACACATGGACTGACCAATCAGATAGAAGCATTAAACCCACTGCTGAATTGGGGAAAATGTCTGGTATGTTTTTACTACCTGAATATAAACGCCAGAGGTGGGTAGAGTACTGAAAATCTATATTCAACTTGAAGTACAACTACTCCCAACCCCAAATAATTCAAGTAAAAGTCCAATTACCATGAGGAGCCTAATCAGATACAAGCAAAAAGTAATAACTTACTCATAGTACAAGTCAACTTTAATATTTAAAATGTCAATGTAATGTTAATGTAATTGTATAACAGTTAACTGCTCTCTATAGAAAACCAATTTAAAGCCACACAGACTTCTAGCTATAAGACGAGTTAATGTCATGATCATAATGTTAGCTAGCTAACTACGTATTCTACTAGTCATGCAACTTACTTCATTGTGCTTGGAGAGGCTGCAAGAGGCATTTTTAAAAGTGGAGATCTCAGTGTCACAGCGAGCATGACATCACGTAACTGTCGTCTTCTGTCATCACGTAACTGTCGTCTTCTGTCATCACGTAACTGTCGTCTTCTGTCATCACGTAACTGTCGTCTTCTGTCATCACGTAATGGTCGTGCAAAGTAAAAAGTAGATTACTGGCTCTAAAATATTCTTGAGTAAAGAGTAGGAGGACCGTTTTAAAAAAGGAATCTATAGTTCCTTCAATAAACCTTTTTTTTTTCACTTATGTGCTTGAGTACAGCTGCCAACAGCTGTTAGTTACTCGACTAAAACATTCAGTCAAACTAAATTTCTTCATCCTGCATCTTTGAAGTACTCAGAAGTAGATAATTCAAAATGATAATTTCTTGATATACAGTTTGATTATACTGTGATTTTATGATATGTTTTTCTCTTATAAACCTTTAAAACTGTAATTAAAACTGATTAAAAATTTTGCTGAAGTCTTTAATTTACATGTGTTCAGTTTTTCTTCTCATCTGCAAACAAACATGATGTAATATGAGTTATGGTTGATATATCCACCCGTTCTATTGCTACACCTGCTACCAACCAGACTGCTGTCTCATTCAGACACTTGTTAGCAACCGCTAACCAGTTTTAACACATGGATGAGCTCAATAATTAAACTGTGGGACATTTAATGTGTTTTATGTGGCAGAACAAAACGTGTAAATATGTTCAACCTGTTGTAACAACACACCTTATTTCACACATTTAACTGAAGACACATTCAACAAACTCACAGACTTTGAGTAACTGATGTCTACACCGCTGTATGCCTCCCCTCTCATTCCTAACTATAATTCATACCTGAGGACGCCACGTTTCCTGCTAACAAAAATAATTCATGGTTAAATTTTCACTGGGTTCTAGACTGACATTCAAATCATGTTTTAAAACATCCAGCCATTTTATTTTGACTCCTGCCAGCAGCCGGACAGACAGAAGCCACAGGGTTAGCTTGCTAGCTAGCTAGCTAACGCGGCTGCCTAACATCAGTCGACATTATCTCTCACAGTAAGAAGGCTGGTGACGTCAGGTTTCATTAAGAGCTTAGCGGCTACTTACCGAGTGGTGAAAACGTCCGTGGAGTTTGTGGAGGCGACATGTTGTCTCTAGAGAACACAAGATGTCAGCAGGTGAAGTTATGTGAGCAGAAGGACGAAGTGTCCGTTTCCCGCCTCCTCCTGTCTGCCAGTTGACGTTTGAAACATTTAGATGTGCGCGTGATGCGCGTCTTCCTCCGTTCAGCCAATCACATGCTATCGTAGAACGTAATCTGTCGTCCTGGAGACGTGTGGTGCGTTTCATTACACTCGGGAAAAACGACTTCTGACACAGGAGAGTGTTAGAAACTCTGGCAGGATCCGAGTTGACCGACATAAACACAGATGACGTCACAGCTGGATGAACTATTAATTTTGACCTCTTCATAAATAGTAAATACAACTGTCTAGTTCATTTTCTGCCTTTAACTGTTAAATCAGATGCCTTAGTTGCTGTGAAGTTCACAGACTTGTCATCAGAAACTCCCGTTAACAGCGAGCGTTCACGTTTTTTCTGAGCAGAGTCGCTGGAACGTTTTTACACTTGACTCTGGCGAAACGGAACAGAAAGTCTGACTTCCAACTTGTAGTTGAACGCACCATTAATCAGCTGTTAACCTGCCATTATTGCTGACTGTATTGATTATTGTGTACAACATTAACAGGAAACCCACTTTATTAGCACCTAACAACAGAACTTTGTTGAGTCCGGTCTCTGTGGACCTACTTTTCACTCATCACACATTAGATATATTACAACAGTCTAATATCTCTAATACTCAGAGACAATACAACTCAACACTCTGTCTATAAACTTCATATATGAATATTTTCTATAATCTCAAGTTTATATTCATGTTTATTTGATCCTTCTTCTATGGCTGTAGCTTGTACATGTGCACAGACAATACATTACTATTATTATTATTATCATTATTATGTGAAGGCCTCCATCATGTGACTGAGTTACAGCTACAGGTCGACATAAACGGTTAGAGTCTAAAATGATGTTTTATCCCCTCTTACAGTTCCCATTAGTGCATCAGATACATTGAAATCATGCCAATAAAACAGTGTTCTCAGGTTACTTAGCTAAATCAATTATATAACATTTTATTTGTTCACATAACCAACAGGTTTTGAAGTCACGTCAACTCTTCTGTAGTTCTGTTCATCCTCCACCGTTGTATTTATCATGTTTGGATCAACACGGGTTTGTGAACCTGAACCTATAGAAATACATTATATAGATAGATTGCCCATCGCTGACAGAATCAGATATGTGATCTCAAAATGACACCAAATGCTGAAAAAGGTTTAATTTGTGTGGTTTTTATTTAAATCCATCATGGCTACACTGGACTTCTGCTACTCTCCTGTTAACGACGAGCCTGGCGAATCAGTCGGTCACCTGGTACACATCACTATCTGAAAGCTGAGGTGAAGGCTATTTTCAAGTAAGAGGCTCAGATTTACAGTCTTATCCCACGTGACTTGAAGGCATCGCCATGTTCAGACATCCTCACCTGTCTCATCCCCGTCAGACAAGGATGCAGGATTTGCATTGGTTGTTCCCTTCCTGGTTTTAAGTGCTACAACATACAGTACAAAGTGTTCTCGAGTTTCAGTAATGATGGAGAACCATTGCACATTGAACCCTCAGGACCTCGACACTACAGAGACAAGTAGAGCTGGTTAATGTCTCTGTTGATGTGCAGCCAGAGATTACCCACTGAGCAGAAACATCTCCAAAGACTTCTATTCAACATCTTCAGCGACGTGAAACGACGTCCACCGGAGTTATATGACAGCAGAAAGCCACAGGGTGGTTCTGAACCCCTGGTCTCAACCTCAGCAGCTGCATGTGGCTTGAAAGTTAACAGCAGAGTTACACATCATCTTACCATCTTATTAAATATCATGTTTGGTCAGGTAGACTGATGTTTCAAGGTTTGATGAACAAAACATGGTATTTAATAGATCTGATAAGTAGCTCTCCAGGTAAAGTTCACACCTCATGCAGCTCCTGAGGTCGAGGTTCAGAGTTTGAATCCTCGCTGTAGTTTTTAGTTGAATTTGGCGTCATAAAAACTGTAATTTTGAACCACAAGAAGTTCTTTAGATGTCTGTGACTGAAGTTGAAAAGACGTCTAACATTACATCATAAAATCTTTCATTTTGAACCATGTAAGGACGTCACAAAAACGTTCATTGTGGCTCCTCAGTGAGTCTTTTGGAGATGTTTCTGATCAGTGGGTAGTGAGAAAAAACTCAACATATACAGAAAAAACTGAGAATAAAAAGAAAAACATCAAACTGCTGATTTCCTCTGGTGCAAGTGAACGCATCAGAAATACAGCAGCACATTCAGAAGGCATTAAGTGGTGCAATAGATACAGAATTGAGTTCATCTACCAGCAAACAGCAATGAACAGGCTTAAAGGACAATTCCAACATCAACGAATGAAACTGAATATCTGCTGGAATCGTCCCTTGTAGGATCAGTCTGGTGGTTTTCTGTTTTTTTTGTGAATCAAAAGCCTGAAATTGAAGTTGCACCTCTCAGTTGTGTGTTTCTGGTTTTGTCTCACTGCTAAAAGCCTTAAAATATAAGAAAAAAGGAACATTTTTAGTGGTGGAAAACAAAAAAAGAGAAAGAAGACAATGTGGACCAAATAAAAGGACTTTGTACACAAACCACGACTAATCAATACTGTACCTGCACATATTCACCTGGACAGGTATCGTTTTATACAGCAACAATAAGTCAGCTAAAATAACAAAAACACATTCTGTTCTGTCAGCTGTAAATGTGTAAAAAGATTTCAGGAGCTTTACAGTTTGTGTTTGAACCACCTGATGGTCGTTGAGTTTGCACATTAGTACCAAGAGCTCCGGTATTATTGCAATAATATTAACATCAGTCAGCGGGGAGTGAAAAGGCTTACTGCTTCAGGAGGTCAGAGGTCACAGGCATCAACAGAGAGGATGTTCCACTACCTGACTGTTGAGCACATTTCATGACTCATTACCTCGACTGTAGACTGTGCAACTCTCTTCATCATAACTAAAGCTGAGAGGAAAACTTGGTATCTGCTGAGAGGACAGGCGTCACCATCAGAAAATCTTCACAGATTCGAGTTGGGGGCAGCAGTGCGACTGTGGCTGGAGGACATCCGGGATTCAGGGCAGAAAACCGTTTAAACGTGGTTTTATCTCTTCGCCTTAACCCGAGGTAGAACGATGCTACGCTAACATGAGCCAGAGAGGAACCTCACTGGAACCTGTTGTGATTCTGATGAACACCTTGTTTGTGCTCAGACGCACAAATGTGACAGCCGGTCTGTTTAATTGCTAAAAGTAAAAAGAGTCAAAACGTTTTGATAGACTCATGTTTTCGTCAGCCTAACTGACTGGCAGGCTCTCTAACAAAAGACATCGAGGCAACAAACTGATAATCTGATGCAACAGATTACACAGAACGATCTGGTAATGCGTCGCTAGACTCCGTTTGATGGTGACACTCTGGCAGCTGATTTGATGAACCATCTGTCTATCACAGGCTGATTTCAACCAATCAGATCACCAGTAGGAGATCGGAGCCAGATGGTAAATCAAACTTTTACAGAGCAAACCCATCTCTTTAACGAGAAAAGGACTGACGCTATCACGGCTATGCTAACGTCTGCAGGAGCCGCCATTGTTGTCTGCAAACCGACAGTCGACGCATTCAGGGGTACGATGAGTTTACTGTTAAATCACACCACAAAACAGACAAGAATTAGCCAGCTAGCTTGACAGAGACGGTGAGCAAAGAGGTCGGTGTGTTTACCTGGGAAGAACCACAGCTCATAATCCAGAAAATCAGACATAACCAGAGCTCCAGCTGCTGTGTTAGACTCAAACTGTTAACCCATAGTCAGGGCTGATCCGAACTATCGCAACCAACGAAGGCAACCAATCACAGGCGGAGTAGAGCTGGAAAATAAGTGGGATCCATCAACACGTCACAGCTACCAGCACATGGCCTCAAGCCTCACGAGATGGAGCGAGCAAAGCAATGAGTAAAGTTCAGAGACGGATGTTTGTGGATTATCGTCGTGACACGCACAGCGATCTGTTCTGGTGCTGTAGCGTGGGAGCTGCACAGGTAGAGCCGAGGTAACGTTTCACTGACTGTTTACTTGCACTCCAGAGACCAGATTAGTGTTCGCGACCAGGTTAAAGAGAAACATTGGAGAATATGTCCAGGTGCACTGCAGTGACATCAGAACTCCAGAACCTCGACACACTGCTGCTCAGTCCGTCCAACAATGTCGAGTCAGCTGTCGTCCCTTTGACCTGATAAAGTTGACCACGTTTCTACACGTTGACAGAATCTGAGGACAGCCATGATTGCAACTTTTTTTAATGCCTGATATCTTGAGATCACGAGTTATGCATGGCTTTTTGACAGTGACCCTGATTTAAGATGAAACTGTCAGATCATTGTTGGTCTGTACTTCAGTCAAGGCAGAAATTGTGTCTTTCTGTTAGAGATAACTTTCTGATCAGATCATTCAGATCAGAACTCCTTTCCCTCCACTAAAGTTGTTTTCTAGATAAATTCTCTCAACATGTCGAAAAATGTGCCTGTTGTTTCCTCGAGATAATGAGATGACAAACAAAGCAAACACGGCCGTTCTCAGCTTTTGTAGATGTTCAGTGTTCAAGGTTTCAGAAACATCTGAAGTGCATGTAAACAGTGAGAACAGCATGAAGCAGGTAGTGACGGCACTCTGTTTGTTCTGAGCCTCAACCTGCTGAATATCTGCTGTCAGCTGTTTAATATTTGGTTTCATTTGCAAACATTTAGTGATAACATTAAATAGTAAGTGTGGTGAGTATAATAAGGTGTATTTTCTTAGAGTCATACAGCAGTTAGCGAGGAGTAGTGCTGAACACAAGATCGCCTCCGTCACCTGGTGGGGCGTCCTTCTGTGAAGAGGAGGAGCAAAGTTATTCTCCACGCAGTTTTCAATGATAATAACAGGAAGTCGTTCACAGCCTGAGCTCGTTGGCGACTTTGGAGGCGATGTTTTTGAAGGCGATGGACGTGCCAGAGATCCTTTTGAACCGCACGCCATTTAGTGAGAGGCGTGGCAGCTTGCACACCTCCATCTCCCACTGGACCAGGCTGTCCTGCCGGGCGTCGCCGTGCACGCAGAACAGTGAGTAGCGCTCGCGCTGCTCGTAGTCACAGTTGTTGGCGTCCAGAACCCTCCGGATCTCCTTCATCATGTCCCCCGGCTCCATGGACGAGGTGGTCTTCATGCTCCAGGTGAAGCGCAGAGAGCGAGGCTTGGAGTCCCGGCACTCCTCTTTGGGCTCACCTGATAAACTCCTGGAGGAAAGAAACCCAACAAACTGACAGTGTTAACCAGCTCATCAACAGGACTGTACATATTTACATGTACAGATTCATAGTCAAAGCATCTTTGACTATTTAGGAACACTGTGTTAAAGGGCCGGTTCACCCAAATGACTCAAAACAGATTTTCTTATTTCTCTCCATTCAGATGTTTTGGTTGAGTTTGTCCAGGATTGAGATATCGGTCAGAAAACAGTCCCTGTTACAGCTGGTCTGTCTCTGAAAGAGAAACTGCTACTGAGCTTTTACAACGTAACATTGTGAACACAACACTTTCCACCAACCTGCG
>OMLP01015977.1:0-10271 GCA_900302685.1 Spondyliosoma cantharus
TGAACGTGCCAACTCCATTGGCCATCTAAATCTGCCTCCCCTGAGGCCGCAGCAAACATTAGCCCCCTCCTAAATGATTGCGGTCTGGAAATAGATGGCCTCTTTCCCTCACATATTCAAAAGGCAGAGGACGGCGGGATGAGCTCAGCCTCGCCACAACGCCATGTCAACTGCTCTGCAGGAGCGAGCGCGAGCACAATGTCACAGTCCCGTCACGGCTCTCAGTGAATACTGAACAGTTCAGGCTGGAGCGACAAATAAAGCAGCAAACACGAGTCCATTCTGACGCTAACGGAGCAGAGGAAGCACCAGAGGCTCAGATGTAAATCCTGCCGCTGCTCTGTTGACGGTAAATGACGCAAAGTTTGTAGACGAGCCAACGAGACTCGCTGAGATTTCATCCAAACCGTCACTCTGACAAAAGCCCGTTTATTCTCTGAGCTCACCAGAACCAGCCGGCGGGCCTCGTTAGTGCTTCAGTCTGACAGCGTCGACTCTGGATGTTCAGAGACGCGTTCGCTAAAAAGATGATCGGCAGAAACCAACAGCGTTGATCGAGACGCAGTGAAACACGATCAGATGCACAGGATCAATTCATGGTTTCAGTCTACAGAGTCAAACTGCTTCCAGCTGCTCCACTGTGAAGATTTACTGCTTTAGTTTGGAGTCTTTGGGTTTTGGACTGAAAGAAGCGATATGAAGACGTCAGTTTGGACATTTTATAGGCTAAATGATTAATTGATTGATCATAAAAATAATCATTAGCTGCCGTTCTACACCTTCATACTGACGTTTTATGATCAAGTCTGCAGGTTGGCATCTTTCCTGCATCTTAAACTCTCGGCCAAACCGTCAGAGTCGTTTGGATCGAACCCTCGAGGTGAAGTCAGATCTCCTCAGAAACTTCATAAAACCCGTTTCAGAGTCTGTAATGTGATCGAGCTTTTTACTGACAGACAGATAAGAATACCATCTGTACGGTCAAGGTGACCAGGAGCTTTTTATGTTCAAATAAAACTAAAAACATCTTTGAATCAGCAAAAGCAGTTCAGGACAGGAGGGTTCTGGAGGGTTCTGAAGGATTCTGGGGGTTCTGAGGGTTCTGAGGGTTCTGAGAAGGAGCCAAACGTGACTAAAGGATACAAATGTAACCTGTTTTCACGCCAAACTTGTAGCTTGTTTGTTGCTTTAAACATAATTGTTGAAAACATTAATAATCGATCGTATCTTTGTGTGCTGGAACATCGACCCGTTGGTCCACTGTGACGTGTTGCTGATGATGTTGTTCTGTTTACAAAGAACTAATTAAATGTATTAAAAAACAACATTTGATCTAATTAATCATTACAGTAAAGCATGAAGCTTCCTCTTCAAATCAATGTTGAATATCCTCCAGAACATGAAGTCAGCTGCAGCCAACAGTCACGTTGATTCATCTGTCAGTTATTGATGGATTCATTGATTAGTTGCTCTATTAAAGGACATAAACGTAGAATGACTGTCGATCAGTGTTTGGTCCTCAACTCACAGATCTTCAGTTTACTGTCACAGAAACCAGAAACACATTTAACAAACTGACATCAGAAGAAACGCACTCAAAACAACTGACCGATTATCAAGCTATTGATCTCATTAATTCAATTGTAGACAACTAAACTAATCAATGAATCCTTGCAGCTGTAATCTGAAGTGAACACGTTTCACCAAGTTCTGACATTTTATACAACAAACAAGTCGTTGATTAATCAAGAAGTTCATCGACAGATTCATAAACAATCGATCATTGCTGCCTCAAATGTTTTGTCTATTTTCCTGGTGGAATCTAATCAAATATCCATATATTTCATGGTATTGTATCGAGGTTTATGACGACCAATCACGTTTCTTCTGGGCTGATACTGATTATAAATAATCAAGCAGACAGAAGTTCCAAATATCAGTTAACTGATATTTGGAACTTCTGTGCCTGAGTACAATTTTCAGCCACTATATTCAAGGATTTCCATTTCCTGTTCTCCTCCCACTCCTCTACATTGATTAGATAACGTTAGTCACCACTGATCACTGTGATGTGTGATCAATCAGACAGTGGAGCTGCAGGCGGGACAGTGAGACAGAAAGCTGAACGTGTTTCAATGGATCTGATCTGCAGTCGGACTGAAGACACACAGAGAGCGACAGTAAAGAAGCTGCTGAACATGTGATCATCGGCTCTCCTGTGAGAACAACAACGCCGCCGCCAGCGTCTCTACAAGCCCCAACAACCCAACAACCCCACAGGTGTGCAGCACCTCCACACAGGTAACTGGTCAGAGTGAAGTCAGCGAATCGTAACGCGAATCAGTGCCGACATCACAAACACTTCTGAATGATGGCTCGTTTAAAAAAAGTAAAACCACAGTTTTGAGGTGTGTGACAGTTTCCAGGGTGTGTCTGACAGCTGCTACCTCACATGTCACTACAGCAGACAACAACATAATCCTGCTGTCGACACCCAGCGCCGCCGGCTGCGGCCTTCTGGGAACCCGTCAGCACCGCGGTAGGATTTTTAACCGCTGCGCTGCCAGGAAGAATTTAATGAGCAACAAAGAGCCAGAGAGCAGATTAACAACGATCTGACTACGTGCTGGATTCAACCTGTGAGTTAAAACCAGAAGCGAGCTCAGGATCAGCATCTGAACGTATCAATAATCTGATCCTGATGATCAGTCCTCCAACACGGGCTTAGATGTGACTGAAGGAGTGAGTGAGGAAAGAAACCAGAACAAGTGTGTCAGTGTCACACATCAATTCAATAGATGACAACTAATCTATTGATCGATTAGTTGTTGCAGTTCTAGATCGATAGATGAGTCACATGAAGCCATGAGTTTTCTTTCAGAGCAGCGACGACCTTTTACACACTTTACAGAGTATAATAATCTAATAATAGTGTGTTTCAGTAAACTGAACATCTTTGAGTTGAGGACGAAACACCGATCGACTTCTTATCACTTTTAAGAGACCAAACAGCTGATCGATTCATTGAGAAGATGATCAACAGATTAATCAACAAAGATCTTCAGTTTACTGCCACAGAGGAAAGAAACCAGACATATTCACATTTAACAAACTGATGTCAGAGAATTAAGTCTTTATTTTTTTAATTAATGGTAAAAATAGTTTGCAATTCATTTTATAGACGACTAATCAATCGATCGTAGCAGCTTAATATTTGATACGACGTTAACAGCTAATAGAAACAAAGCAAACCCATGAATTATAGTTTAAAGTTTAGAAACAAAATAAGAAACTTAAGTTATTATTTTACTATTATGAGAAGTGACAAACATGTGAGGAGGTTTATTTTAACTCCTGACGGTAATTATAGTGAGTTTATGAGAGTAATCATCATCAACACAGCCACAAAAACAGTTAATTAACAGTTAATAAAGTTGATCACTGGTCATTAGGACACGTGTAGCTAACAGATACCTGGTCACACCTGTGTGTATCCACCAGGTGTGACCAGGTGACCTCACAGCACCACCTGTGAGTGGATGTGACGTGATGGAGGAGCAGAGCTGTTAAACTGACATCACATGAGAGTGGAGGGGAATTACTGATCTGAGAGCAGGCGGCCATAAACAGTCCAAATGTGTCCTGTGAACACAATGTGGTGAAGACAGCTGAGTAACTCTGAGTCCTGTCAGGAGAACAACACCCTCACAGGAAACACCATGCATGTGATTTAAGTTTGATTTTAGAGGATCTCATGTTTTGTGGCTGGACGAGCCAGATTATAATGAAAGATAACAGTCCATTAGCGATGTGTTGTGTCAGTTTGAGCTGCTTCCTTCAGTGTAACGAGGCTGGATGAGCTCACCTGTCATCTTTGTGTGCTCAGAGCTCACCTGTGATCTTTTGTGTGCTCAGGTTTAAACGTGTTGTGCTGTTTGTCGGTTAGCTCCTTCAGTTAGCTGCTTTGTTAGCACTGTGAGGGGTCATTTAGCAGCAGACAGACGCTGTTTCGTGACCGTAAATTGAGACTAACAGTCGGTCAGAAGGTGACAGACAGGCTCCTCTCAGACTCATCGAGCTGCTGGCTAACAACGACCTGTCTGACCGTCTGTCTGCCTGTCTGTCTGCCTGCTAATTAGCTAACGGTAGCTCACTAGTTAGCTCCGCTGCGTTAGCCGCCGTGCTAGCTGCGTTAGCACTCTCCTTTCATCTCCTCCCCCAGCCCAGAAACGAGGTTATAATCTGTAATTTCTGCTCGTACAGTCACAGAAAGCGACAAGCTTCATGAGAAGACACTGCTGAAGAGTTGATGAGTATAAAAAGAGACAGCCAAATCTCACCGTAATTAGCGATTAAATAGCCTTGTTGCTGCTGTCAATCCCGGAATAGGTTTATTCCCCGTTTTAATCCATCAGAAACGCTCAATTCACATCCACAATGTCGCCGCAGCGTCTGCTAAAACATCGTAATCCGGATCATGTCACTGTGGACTTCGACGGCCTGACTCACAGTCTCTTATTAGTGTATTTAATCTAAGTTTATTTCTGTTTTTCCCTGAACAGAGCAGGGTGTCCCTTTCCCCTTTCTTTGTTCTGTAATCCAGTAAAATTGAAACTCATTCGCCTCCTGCTAATCCCAGCCCAACTCAACAACAGCATCTATTGGCTGCGATTTACATACAGGATTAACGGAGGAACCTCTGGAAAAACCCTCCGGCTGCACTGTGCAGCGGGGAGAGCCAAATATTCCCGGAATGATTTCTTATTAAATCAGCAGAGTCAGAGAGAAAGACTCCACTTCACTGTTAGTCTGTGAGAAAGCTTCTCAGATGAAGCAAAAACACCGGCCGGATTATTTTTAGTGGAGCTCCTGACAGGTATGCAAAGCTCTGATATCTGAAAATAGATTTAATATAGGGTAAAGTTCAGATCCGAGGAGGAGCAGACAGCCTGCATACATCAGTACACGTTTATAATAAACATAATCCTGTATAACAAACATAATCCTGTATAATCCACTGCATCACCATAATCTGGTTACTTTCACCTCAGTTCTGTATTATAGATAAAGTTTATTTAAAGAGCACCTTTTAAAAAACAGTTTACAAAGTGCTGATGAGAAAGAAACTGAATATAACAGAATAAACAGTCGAGACCAAAATCACAGAAAATCAAGAGAGAAGAATAAAATGTAAATAAATAAAAGAATAAAAACAATAAAGGATGATTAGAAGACGACGTCACATCAGAGAGATTAAGAACAGATAAAGAGGTTATGAGCAGTAAAATGAATAAATGACAATAAATAGATTAAATATAACAAATAAATGACGGTAAGAATAAAAAGACGGCACAATTAAAAACAGATGATTAATCTGAGAGCAGCTGCATCACGATAATCTGGTTACTTTCACCTCAGTTCTGTATAATAAATAAAGTTTATTTATAGAGCACCTTTAAAAAACAGGAGAAATCACAGAAAATCAAGAGAGAAGAAGAAAAATAATAAACAATTAAAACAATTTAAATAAATCAATCAGTAAAAACAAAGAGGTTATGAGCAGTAAAATGAATAAATGACAATAAATAGATGAAATATAACAAATAAATGACGTAAGAATAAAAAGACGTCACAATAAAAACAGATAATTAGTCTGAGAGCAGTTAAAGAGTGAAACATTCAGTGTTATTATATAAAAGTAGATTAAAAGTCTATAAAAGAGTTTTTCTGCACTAATTCACTGAGACCTTAAAGGAAAAGTTCACCACAAAGTAAAACTCTGCTCCCTCCTGTCTGTCAGGTGAAGTGTGCTGGACGATGTTCTTTGTTTGATCGAACTGTAACTTCATTCATTTACATATTCATTTCATTTCATGTTCTTCATGAACTAATATAATCTGGTTCAGTCTGATTTTAAAGATGTCTTAATATAAAAATATATTCTTATGTCTTTGTTTTTAAAGTCAGATCATCTTCCGCTTGAAATAAAAATAATATTAAATACCACAATATAAAAAATACAACATAGATTTATTAATCTGCTCAAAGTGCTGGTTAATAATGTTGATTTGTGTTTTCACTGGGTTGTTCATCTGATTCTGTGTCAGGACTTTATAGATCTACAGATGGTTCTGACAGCCTGGTACTGATCCGCTTCAGACAGGCTGAGTCAGCAGCACACATGTGACTCAGGTGTGATCAGGACAGAGAGCAGATCAGCTGTTAGTGTGTCTCTACTTCATTTATCTCACCTGGCTCAAAGGAGAACAGTGAACTGACTTATTGTCACTTCATTTAGTGAGAGTTAATTCATTTATTCTGGATGGAGGAGGTGAGGATGTAGAAGTGCACCATCATCATCATCATCATCATCATCATCGTCGTCGATCTGATGTTCAGCTCCCACTTGAGGTCCTGAGTGATGATGGTGCCCAGGAAGCAGCAGGACTCCACAGAGTCCACTGAGAGCCACACAGGCTGACGGAGGCGGGTGGGGCCGGGTTCTTCCTGAAGTCCACGACTATCTCCACTGTCTTCACAGCGTTAAGCTCCAGCTTGTTCTGGCTGCACCAGGTCACCAGATCAGGTCAGTCTCCCACCTGTAGGCGGACTCGTCCTCACCAGAGACGAGCCCAATGAGCCTGGTGTCGTCCGCTCAGACAGTAAAAGTATTTATTAGGATACTTTAAGAGCTTCATGTTGATGATTTGGATCAGAAGAGAAGAGTAAACCATGAATATCATCCACTATCACTGTAATCTGGTCGGTTCACTTAATGTTTGCTGTCATGGATCCACAAACATTATTAAATATTAAGTTAAACTATGTTTGACCTCAGACTCACACTGAAACACCTGCTGCACCTTTTCTCTTGAGACCCAAACAGAACCCTGAATGTGTTTGTTCTGTCTGGTTCTGCTTCTGCATGTAAGTAATTACTTATCTATTCAAATGTCACCATCAGAACCGATCGGCCCGGTGTTAAACACCCGGGACCGGAGGATGAGACTTGACATTTACTGAGACCGGCGAGGAGACGAGGAACATCTGCAGGAGACGAAACCACAGCTCGTAAGTAAACATGCAGAACCGTCTTCAGCACCGAGGAGCCCGGCCCGTTCTACACATCGGCCCGTGAGTGTGTGTGTGTGTGTGTCAGAAGCATGAAACCCGACTCACACATTTAATACCTGCTGCCCTCAGAACCGAGCAGAGAGGTGACAGAAGTTTGAAGGAGTGTGAAATAAAAACACCAGCAGGCCGAACACACATTGTTAATATTTAATGACTCAATCTCCGAAACCATTGCAGCAATAATCCAAAGGGTTCTGAGCCCTCCAGCTCAAAAGTCCATGTACAAGAGATCCGATGTGAAATGTATCCGGGTCACGTCTCCTGTAAAGCGACAGCGACTCAGAACTGCAGACGGCCGACAGATGGATCAAACAATAACTGGAAGACTGACAGTATAAATTCTATACATGTTTTCAAATTAAATCCAGACGTTGAAACAAACATCTTACATCTGTGGTTTGGGCTGTAGCTCCTGTGGCCGCCCTTCAGAACTCAACAACGGGTCAGATCGGGCCGCTGCGTCGCACCACATAGAACGAATTAATACTAGTGTGTGTGGATGGAGTCTGTACGAGTTAAATAAAAGAGACAGTGAGAGGTGTGCTGGGTCACACGCAGATTAACATAAGTCACTATATTCATCATACAAACAGACCTCACACCTCCAGGCTCATTAATATCAGGGCCTAGAAGGATGTGCAGTGTCTAGAGGGACTACTTTCTCAGGAGGTTGGTCACATCAGTCGACACCTGAAGAGACGACTGATCGATATCGTGCTGATCCAAACATTCAGGTACGCAGAACAGAAACGGTGCCAGCGTTCACACCTCATTATATATTTCATCTTTCGCCTGGTTAATACTTGATTTTTGATCCTGTGGTTGTTTGTCTTTGCTCAGTACGAACACGGAGGAGCAGCAAGTGTTGAACTAAATAAACCCAACAAACGAAAACCGAATCCTGTTTTTGATAACCAGCCGTTATGTAAGTGTGATAATGAAGTCAAAGGACGCCTGCGGGAGAAAACGCTCGGCTCTGTGCTGCGAATCCACCTCCATCGTTTTACTGAGGCTGCCTGCACAAAGACCAGAACGTGACCCTGAAACGATCAGAGTGATTTTTATTATCATTGAGGATAGTTCAGGAGTACTTGAGCCTGATGGTGATGACGGACAGACGGAGCAGAACAGCTTCACAGGCTTCTTTATAGACGATAAAGACAGAAAATGATGGTTATTTTTCAGCATGATCTGCGGCTGTACGTGAGATTTGAAACAGAAGAAGAATATTTTGTTGCGTTCTGGTGAAAGAAAGATTTCAGAGACGAGGTTCAGGATTTTCTGGAGCTCGTGGATTCAGGCGACAAACGTCATTAAAGGCCTGAAGAGTCAAACAACACAGAGACTCACATCCTCTCAAAGAAGTCTCGTCGTGTATTTCTTTAAACGTGGTATTTTTTACTCCTTCCAGGGTTAAAATATTCAGAAACAGAGACGCAGACACGCGTTCACTTCCTGGTCAGGTCTGTGAGTCATGATGCTGTGGAGTGTTTTAGTTATATTCTCTATATTAGAGACACAAATGGACGTCGACCCGTCTCCTCGGTACCAGCGCTGATACCTGACACTGATAAAACAACTACAGTAGGTAACGAGTTCACGCAGACAACCAGAGTTTATAATCTGCTTCCTGTATAAACTGATTCCCAGTGTCATGTGATCTGAGTCTTCAGGTGTGTGGACGGAGGTTATTTCTACTGGTGTGTGTTTGGACCGGGCCTCAGAGGATGTGAGTCTCTCATCACACAACCGTCCACCCGTCGAGCCGGATCACAACCAGGAGCGATGAAACATAAACCTCTGATCAGCTGCTCTGCAGGCGTCTGTTTGAGTTTCATCACAAGGGTTTAACTTTTTAACATTTCCAATTACTCCAGTAAACCAGAATCATCTCTCACAGTGTTCAGTAAAGCGGGAGCGTGAACACTGGACCGAGCCGAGCGTGTTATCAATCCTCTCTTCAGGTATCAATTAAGGAGACAAACGAGCCGAGCGAGTAACAGAAAGAGTCGGAGTCTCACTGGCCAGGACAGCTCAGCCACGGAGGAGTATTACGAAGCTGAGGAGCAAAGTAAAAGTAATAAATAAAAAGAAAGAAAGCGACTGAGACTCAGTTCTTCACTTCTTCACGCCGTCGTCCGGATCAAAGTTCTGAATTGTCTCGGCAGAGTTCTCGACAACTTGAAGATTCAAACTTTCTAACTAGAGTAAAGCTTCAGAAGTTGCCGCCTGTTTGTTCTCAGGAGCCGTACCGATAATATCTCTCCACGTCCGTGTTTCCTGTTTACATCTTATAGTACTTTAAGCGGTCTTCATGATTGGCTAATAGGTGCTTTCTGCAACAAACACATAAATTCACTGGAGATAGAGATTCGCTGTTTTGGTTTTAACTGTAAACTGAAATGTTCCTCAGGCGTCTGTCGCAGGATCAGGAGATGTGGAGCTCTGCACGTCCAGTCCAGTCTAATCTCGTCTGCTCATATCAGTGTTGTTCCTGAAACACAAAGAACAAGACGTCTTAACAGCGACAGGCCTCAGTGACGTCTCCTCATCCATGATGGGTAACACACAATGACGGTATACCAACATCTGGAGGAATGTCTGACTCCTGGTGGTGGATCCCATTGGATGAATTTGCACCATGAGCCTGAAAAACATTAAAACACACGAGAGAGAAATAAGAGGAAGAATTAGACATTTTGATAGACAGATACCACTCTCAGGTCTGTGAAGAGAAACAAGCCACCTGTGAGACAAACAGACTCCATGTTTCTACTCAAAGACAGAAAGAAGTTCATGTAGAACATCTGCTGAATTTACAAGAAGGTCCAAATAATGCAGAATGAGTCAGAGACAGAGTTTCACAGAGTTTATAAAGTGTCTCCAACTCAACAACTCACTAAACTGACACATTTGTTAAGGGAGTCTGGGGACTTTTTCCACGGGGACAAAGAAGTAGCCTATATTGTTCCTGTTTAGTGTCTTTGTAACATGTGACATGTTTAGATCAATAACATGTTTCTTCTTTCATAAATGGAGTGTAAATGGTGAAATCAGTGTAAACAGTGTGTTCAAACAGCTGATCAATGTTGGCGTTAGAGTTCCTTCTGGCTCAACAACTCTTAAAATGATGTGAT
>OMLP01015979.1:0-22394 GCA_900302685.1 Spondyliosoma cantharus
GATGAGAGTGAGGAAGGTAATGTTTTTGTGTCCGTTTGTTGGTCAGTTTGTCAGGAGGATTTAACAAAAGTTCCAGTTGCTTGTGCCTTGGAGCAAATGAACAGAGTCAAACTTTATGTTAAAGATTGACCCGCTGCATTCCGTGGTTCTTTAGGTTCATCACAGTTAATGACACCTTTCAACGTGTCACATTGTTTAGACAGTCACCTGATACATAGTTATATAAAAAAATACTATTAATAGCCACTTTAATTTAATTCAAATTTAAAATACTGAATGGTTTGTCAGCACACACGATGAGGAATCACCATTTGTTTGCTACACATAAAAAAAATAAAAAAAATGCTTCCAGATGAATTCATGGTTCGTTTTCTCACTTCAAGGTGTTAATAGGCTGAAGTGTAATTGTTTTACATCTGCTGCTGGTCATGCAAGTAAACACTGGGAGAGTTTGCACCAGAGACATTATTAATAATGTATTAGTTCTAAATAAATCAGTCAAACTGTAGTGTGTCTGACGCAGGTAGCTGTTGCTAACTGAGCTCTTTGGCTCATCAGGGGTCAAGTTGCCCGTCTTGTGGTCTCACTTCCTTCTGGCTCGGCAGAAATCGGAGGCATGCAGATTGCAGGAATGGTCTCGAGAGGAAAGAGGAAAAATATATATATAGCTGTAATCTTTGTTTAGCCTAGACTGGACTGCTCTCGGTTTCCATGGCAACACTTTCAGTTTTGTGTTTGATCAGAAGTGCAGAGATGAAACAAGGTCACTTGACAATGATATCTCAGAGAAAAAGCCCACATGGATGGCACATGCTTCACTAAAAGCAAAACTGTTTGTAATCTTGGCACGTCTTCTTCTCCCATTGCTTAGCAACAGGCAGTGCTTTAGCCATGTGAGCATTCGATGGCGGAGACCACTACTCTAAATCAGGAGAAGAGAAAGTGCTGCAGGTGTCGGCCTGTGCCGAGGCTCCATTAACAATGGATGAAATCAGGAGGCAGGGCACACATTGTTTTCACTCATTAATTAAAGCTGTCACTAATGCAGTTACAAGCTGGGCTGCAATAACTGTCCCTAATTACCTCTGTCAGGTGAAACTGTCGGGACAAGCTCCCATTAAAGATCCATTTGAAGCTGCATCTGGGAAAAAAACACATCTGGAATCAGGTCCACCATGAAGACAAACAAAACAAAAGATCTAATTTTGTTGATATTCTGAAGAGAGAGCGAATGAAAGAGAGATTTATTGGACAACAAGGCATTTCCCAGGATGTGAGTCTAATACCTGTTAATTCCTTCCTTGGGGCAACAATAAAGCAGTTGATGCATGCAGGCTACTCCCAAAGGAAACAGATGATTCTCTCCTAATTAACTATGTGGGAAAACAACGATAATCCTCTGTCTTTGCAATAAGAGCCATGCCCCTACACCCGGCCAATAAGACGAGCTCCCCTGGAGAAGGCAGGAAAAGACTCTAAATAGTCAGTGACTCACTGCCTTGAAAATGTTTGGCTTCCTGTGTCAGGATTCAAATATGGCTTGTGATAAGGATATATGTGCTGCTGCTTCAGCCTGCAGTACATCTTGTATTCAGCCCTCATGCCACATGTACGTCTGTGTCTTCTCCTCATGTTCAGTTTCTGTCTCAGCGTCTCTTTCCATCTCCTCGCTGCAGAGCCATTTTGGGAGCGTGTCAGAGAGGTGGAGCAGGCGAGGCAGCAGCAGTCAACACAGCCCATTATTTGGCAGAAAGGACTCACAGTCTCTGGCAAATGACTGATACTGTGCACATCCCGGAGTCCCTCTCATTATTTTTACTAAGAGCCCATCAAACCAGAGTGGACAGGTTAAAACGCTGACCCACAGGGCTTGTTTGCTGAGCACTTGGCTCCGGTTTTTTTTTTTCTCTCCTCACTTTTCAGTTGCCAGTGCCTGTGTCTGTGGCCACTAGTGGCACGTTAAGCCGCGATGAAGAGGTCTTCTCTACAGCTCTCCAGTCAAACGGCAATGATTGTGCTCCAGGGGAGACAGAAAATTGCATCTGCGTTTTGGAGTGGAGTGCAGTAATGAGGCTGAGAGGAAAGCATGCGTGGAAGCAGTCCTGAATATCGTTTTATACCGACGGTGCCATGTGGAGACTCTTTTTTTTTTAAAATTGAAAAACAAGGAGCAGGGAATTTTTTATTGCAAAATATAGCCCAGTAATTCAGTTTGAAATGTGAATAAAATGCTGCAATAACGGAATGGAACAAGGCAGGCTCTCCCAGTGTGTCTGAATAAAATTGCATTTAGGTTTCCAAAATCTCAGCGTGCTAAATATGGAAACATTACATTATAATGGGGCAAGCGCTATATGATACAGGAAGGGAATGTAATTGAGAAGCTATACCTCTGAAGTCATTACCCAGGAGAGAGCAGTGTGAAAACGTCAAGCATTAAATGCTGACGCAGCACCCTCCAAACTGGAGAGCAGTCGGTTGGATCACGAGCAGGAGCAGAGGACGACACGCTGAAAGGGGATATTGTGCCTTAAGGAGAAGAGAGGAGGGTGGCAGAGCAAGAAAGAGTTGAACGTAGTATCCCTTTGGCTTCTCTGATTCAAGTGTCCCGTTGCATCCTTAGATCAGGGCTGTTTACTGTGTGCCTTTTACTTATTCAACTCTAGGCCGTGAATAATGGATCACACCCTCGGGAGGTTGCTTGTCAAGCAGGAGATGAAGACACAACCAGCTGTCCTTCAGTTGTGAAAGAAGCATTAAAGGTCCAACATAATGCATTTCAATACTGTTTTTTGGGTGGCTAATAGAAAATGTGTATATGCTTTAATGTTAAAGAAAGACATCTGATTTCTCACATTGTCCATTGCCACCTTATGGACGTCCTGACAGCTGGTTTGAAGACACAGTTTCTGAGTTCCGGCTATTGTAACACTTTAAAGGTCCAATCCAGGACAGATGATTACTGAGTCTCATTCCCAACTCGTCAAGTACTGGCACTTGATCGGTTGGGCCAGCCATCAAGAGAATTATCTCAACTAATAAAGGTAAACCTAATCCTTCAGTGTGTCAGAAACTGCTTTTCACTGGATAGGAAGGAAATGGAAACTGTATGTACTTGACTAAATGTGCTTAGTTGCATTCCAATTCTGCAATTCTCTTTCTTTGCCCGTGTGTGTCCACTTGCCAGACAACTCACTTGTGAGTATGCTGATATAATGGATCGACCGCCTCTTCGATTGATTACCACATCAATGCTTTCTAAATTTAACACTCAGGCACACCTTCTCGGTTTCCATCGCCAGCGACAGTAGATGACTATCCGATACTGGGATGACGTCACTGCCTCTTCTCATCCCCCCCTAAACACTGGTCAGCAAAAAAAACACAGTGCCAGCCAAAACAAAACCTCACTGCCCTGATTGCATAAGACAGCCTCACACATGAATGCACTGCAGTGACTCCAGTATGAGTAAGAGGATTTGATTTGAACAGGTTTTAGACTTCCCCCCTCTGTCTAATCAACTGTCACTCTCTGCGCTTTGTTCAATCCTACGATGCGCCAGTAAGAAGTCGGCACAAAAAGCCAACTCAGCAGCAGCAGCAGCAGCAGCATCCGCACACAGACAGACGGACAGACGGACAGGCTGCCCCCTGTTAAGCTGGACGTGGCCTTTGCAGTTGTTATATAATGGCTGATGATGCCGGTGGCAGTGAATGAGTCTTACTGTGACTTTGGTACCGGAGGATGTATCTATTATTCAGGTGTCAGTTGGCCCTCAGATGCTCTCCCATATGCCCATCTTTCAGCAAGGACTGGACATTCAGTCAGAAACTCATCCTGTGATCGTCGTCGGCTTCAGAGGTGAAAGAGCTCCCTGTGTGCAGCACTCCTCCAGTGGTGCACAAGTTTAAGATGCCAAACGTACCAGGAAATATACACTTATCAATCTTTTTACATTTCTCCAGTATATTCCCAGCTGACCTTTAACAACAGGAACATAGCCACACACTCCTAATCTTGCCTGTATATTTAGCTCTCAAAGACAGATTACTAAGGACTGATCTTTCAAGGCTTTAATATAATATTTGACTTTATTTCTTAGATGCTTGTGATTATGCAGTTGACATTAGCGCCATTTAAATACTGCTCATATGGTAATGCTCTGATAATAATCCAAGAATAGAATACACAACAATAAGCCAATTATACTTTACCTTTACTTAAAGCTGCATTTAATTATTTTTGTCCACTTGGGAGTAGAAACTAGCTGTAAACAACGCAGTGACGTATTATAATAGGGAGGGCGCACAGTCAATTTGTCTTCACTCTCCTTTCCCAAGCTGTCTGCAGCAATGAGTCATTGTGGTGCCAGAATCCAATGTAATGTACTGTAATTCTTCATTTGACTGTAAATGCAGTTTACTTTCATGAATGTGCAGACAGGAGATGAGGAAAAGAAAAGACCCTGCAGGATAACATAAAGAAACAGAGTATCTGGTGGTGGGTGAGCGCTACTTTGGACAAAGGTAGAGACAAAACTGAACACGGACTCGCATTACCCGGGGTTGAGGCGAACGTGCTATCAACTATTCTGGCTGTTTGGGGCAAAAAATCCTGCGGCCAAACTCACACAAGCAACTTGAATGAACAAATGGTCCCATGATCAACCTCACGCCTAATGTGAGGCCAGATGTTCTTCTCTTTCGGTGTGAACACAGATAGCTTTCAGCTAGCTTGGTAGCTTCCAGAAAGGTGGGCTTGTTTAACTAACTAGGCTTGCTTCAGCTCCACCTCCTGCCCAGTTTTGATTAGCCGGGAGTTATTCGGACTCACGTGCTGCTCAGATGGCAACAGCCTGCTTTGAGCTTCATTTTGGGCTCTTGGGTGACATCAAGATGGCTCTGTCCACTATTTTCTTTGCAGTAAATGGGAAGGTGTCATTTTTCTACAGCTGTTAACACTGTGCAATCAGTATTTACTTCAGAATAAGTCACAGCAAAGAAGTTGTCTTTTGCCACTTTAAGAAAATACTTTAATCCCACTCATTTTAAATTTTCCCAGAGATGAAATTGAGATTAATTTTCCCTCAGATGCACTGAGTAACTCATGTGCAAACCCACAATGCCACTGCAACCATACCATCAGGTTTAATACCTGGCATCCGTGTCATGATAATGGTTATCCAGGGTCCAAGGGCTTCGTACTGCAACCATAACAACCACAATCAGGAGAAGAAGCCCGTCGCTGCAGCGATCACAAGCGGGAGAGCTCTGCAGTAAATTAAACAGATTTGTTTCATGCCAGTGTCAGTGTGTAATCATCTTCTGCTGGAGGAACAGCCTTGTGTTGAGCTTTGAGGGATTTAAAAGACTTCTCTTGCTGCTGCTGCCTCTATTAATCACAGCTCTCTGCTCTCCGTGGTGTGTGGACATTTTCTGAGGAAGAGGTTTAATGCAGGGTCATTATTTCAATTCCTTCCTGTTTCGGCTGTCATTGTCACAGAGCTGTGCGCTCGTAGACGAGCACAAATGAAACGCTTCCTCTTACAGAAACAAGCACAAAAACTAAATTTTCTTAGAAAATACTCCCTTAGTACTTAACTGTCCCTTTTTTAACCTTTTTAATGGATTTCCTGAGTTTATTTTTACATCTAATTCAGCTGTAAACACAGAGAAAAAAAAACACTTCTTAGTTGGCTTATGTTGTCAGCAATAAAAATCCGGTGGTTTAAAGCATTTGTCCTGTTGACTAATCTGCCTTCCTCCTAATGAGCACAAAAAACTACACAAGCACAATATTTATTCTCCAGTCCCTGAATACTGCATTACAGTGTCATTATTTTGTAATCTCTGCTCAGGCTTGATCACATTTGAAATGCTTTGGTTTTGGTTTAAGCTCCTTATTTTGTGTTATTTTTAAAAATATTGAGGATAATACAAATGCTGTCCCTGAGGGATGTAACTGGCTAATTGCAGTGCCGATTCCAAAAAGTTGGGGCGCTGTGTAAAACTAATAAGAAAGGATGTGATACTTTACTTTCCCTGAAAATAGTACAAAGACAATATATTTAATGATTAACCTCACCAAATTAATAGGCCATAGAGGAGGAAAGGTGATCCTCACTGCTTCTCTTATCTTTCATTTAAACATGATAGTGTTTTGTTGTTGTTTTCCCTGCATTGAGTTAGTTTTGCATTAGGGAATATAAGCCCATTGGCTTTGTGGCAGAGAGATGCAACTTAAACATCTTGTTGGAAATTAGAAGACTACATCTAGCAGGTGGTAAGCTTAGCTTAGCACGAAAATTGCAAGTGGGGAGAGAATTGAATTTCCCTACTGAGGGATTAAAAAAGTCTTATCTAACAGAAAATAATTTAGCTAGTCTGGCTCTGTTTAACCATTGTTCTTACAAACAGGTTGGATTCGATCTTCTCATGTCTGTTCATAAAATATTAAGCTACAGGTAACAGGTGGTTAACTTATTTTAGCACAAAAACAAGGAATGGGAAACAATGGTAACAAAATTCGCTTTCCAGTCAAGTCAATTGTCATCTCTTGAAAAAACAAAGTGTGAAAGCTGCAATTAGCTGGAAAATTGCAGCACTGTGTTCTGTTGTTTGTTTTTGTTTTTTGCCAATTTTCTGTCTTTGTGCTAATCTAAGATAACCACCTGCTGTCTGTAGCATTTGTTGGTTAGCTTTGCTAAGCACGAAAACAGCAAAATTGGGACAACTAGCCTGCTAGTCTGGCTCTGTCCAGTGATAACAAAATCCACCTACCAGTCAAATACAGTGTGTTTAATCTGTTTAAGAACCAAAGTGTAAAATCGTCAATTAGCTGGAAAATCGCACCACCGTTAGCTAGCTGTTTTGCTCCACTTCCAGTCTTAGGAACCAACCACCTGGTGGCTATAGCTTAATTCGAACATATACTGTATGTGAGTGTGGTATTGATCTTCTCTTGTCTGTTCGTAAAATGTATGGCTACAGCTAGCAGGGTGTGAACTTATCTTAGCATATAAACGTGAAAAAGGGGGAAACTAACCAAGCTAACTTGGCTCTATCCAATAACAAAAAAGTCTGATTACCAGATAAATCTCATTGCTTTCTCTGTAAAACCAAAGTGCAAAAATGACAACCAGAAATCGCAGTGCTTTGAGCTAGCTTGATCGCCATTTCCAGTCCTTGTGCTAAACTAAGCTAAGCTAACCGCCTGCTTGCTGTAGCTAGCATTTGCCAAATATAAGGTTGCAGCTTGCAGGTAGCTAGCTTAGCCCAATTGTAACAGAATCCAACTACCACACATTTCATGTGATAATCTTTAAAAATAATAAACAAAGTGTTACAAAGACAACTAGCTGGAAAATCGCAGCACTGACAGCTAGCTCTAGCCTGTTTTCAGTCATGCTACGCTAACTTGCTGCTGGCTGTAGCCTTTTATTTAACAAATAGATACAGTGGTATTGTGCTAATCTTCTTATGGCTTGGCGATGTAAATGTGTGCATATGCTGCTCTGTCAGAAAGTCAAAATACATTTTGGTTGTTGTGCCACTGAAGGCTGCTTGGCTGATTTCCAGTTTCTCACCCTGCTGACAGCTGGCTTGCATTATTAACTGTGCCGCATCTGTCTGGATACAGTCCATGTTTTCACAACAACCCTCCTCCTCCTCCTGACTACAGGCCTGCAGGACTCAGCTCTCTGTGGCTTTAATGAGGTCAGAAGACATGAGCAAGACTGCACTGGAGAGTAAAGACTAGACTCCTTAGATGATCTGCACAGTGGTCTGACAGTCCTTACTGATGGTTTTTCATTCCAGTTGCCTCATGCTTTATAAAGAAGCGGCCACCAGCAGCAATCTGTGCCTCGAATCACCGACAGAGCCACACTTCATTTGACTCAAAGTGAAAATCTCACAAACCAAAGACATGGCAAGTTGTTGCGTCAATGTTCCGCTTTTGCAGACCTCTGGTATTTGTAATGTTCTCATTAATATGTATGTCATGACTATTTCTGTTACCTAATGTTCATTTGGACAGTTAGAGTGAGTAATGCTGTTTTGTCAGCTGTCAATCCACAGAGAATAGGTTGTGCAATGTGAGCCAGCGTGATAATGACACGCCGCAACTTTGATTTCACTCATCACTCCGTGGCCTTTACTGAAAAGATGTCATCAAACAGCCTTGAATAAAGGGAGAAGTTCAAGTTTAACATGTGATTAAGCCTCATTTATACATTTACTTCAAGACAAGTGAAATGTGCCACTGAGAGGGAAATTGTGTAGTTCCACTTGTTGCCGAGGCAGAGAAGTAAGGGCTCACTGTAGTGGGAACGGTTTAAATTATTTCTCTCTTTACTTTCTGAACACTCAGAGTTTAAACCCAAATTTCGATTGAATCAACTTGTTGCAATATATTTTGTCACAATCTGCTCAAATGGTTCACTGACAAAAATATAAATATCACATTTGTGGCCTTTTACTTTTAGTTTTAGTCATGGAGGCGGTGTTGCTTTTGGGACTGCCGTGTTAGTTGGTCCGTTGGTCCACCACTGTGGTGCAGATTGAAATTTTACACAAGACAGTCATTATCCCCAGAAGATGTGTCTTAATGACTTTGGTGATTCCAGGACTTTTTTCTAGCAACACCACAAGGTTTACATTTGTGGTCTTGAGTGAAATGTCTCAGCAACTATCGGCTGCCATGAACATGTCGACTTTCACGTTCCCCTCAGGATGAATTGCAATCACTTTGGTGACTCTGTCTCTTTTCGTGCAGCACCACCATCAGGTGAATATTTTTATAAAGTATCATTTGGATTGGGGCTATGAGAAATAATTTTTGCCCTTTCTCCTGATTGTCGGCTGCCTCCAGTGACAATTCACAATGGAGAAGTTTAACAAATGCGTTCACACAAATACCTCGAGTCACATCAGCTCATGGACTCCTCACATGCAGTTTATTTGTGAGGAGTTACAGCACCACATTTGCTTTCTTCGCAGACTCAGATCTTTTGAAGCTATTAGCCAGATCATCTCTCTGTTTTTCTAATCAGTGATTCATGCTGTACTGCAGTACAGCCTGGCTCAGCAGTGAAACTTGAACTTGAAGCGAAATTTTATCATCAGATCCAACTTGTGCAAAGATTACTGGCCAACCTGTGGCACACTCACTTTCAAGCAACCCACGACAAGCGCGTGCTCACACTTTTGCCAACAGTATCTCTCCTCCGGTGTCCTGAACAGTGAGGACCAACTTCTGCCCTCCACCGGGCCATTTAGAGTCCCTCCATTTAAACCCGACAGGCTGAAGAATGCTTCCGTGTGTCCTGTTTCTAAACCAGAATCAGTGTGCTGCTAAGTAAGATTTGAATATGAGGATATTATGTGATGTGACCGAATACATGTGAATATGTCACATGTGTTATGTTATTGTGAAGCCTCAGCTGTATTTTGTTTTTTTGTGCTAATTAGCAACCATGCTAAACTAAGACGGCTGACATGGGAGACATTTTACATGCTAAACATCCGAGCTAAATGCTAATGCGTGACATTCAGTGTTGGGTACAGTTACTTTTGAAGGTAACGTGTTACATTATAAGATTACTACCAATAAGAAGTAACTTGTTACTTGTTGATAGCTGCACCTACACATCTGTGGGGTGACTGCGGACTGCCTGCTAAGAAGTATGAGAGTAACTTTGCTAATGCAACAGGGATTTACTTTTTGTGTGTCTTTTGTGGCAAATAAAGGAGCATGGACTTACGGTAACAGTCTTGCAGTAACTGATTACTTATTTGAATACATAACCAAACAACAGATTACTTGGATTGCAAAGATAGCATGTTACTTCAAGTAAGTCATTGCAACAAAAAAGTAATCTGACTACTCTCACTGAGCTGCTAGCGTGGCGGTGGACTCTTTGTCTTGTTTCACTGTGGCTAATATATAATAATCCCATCTTTTCCATCTGGTTCAATTGTTATAATAATTTTTCTCAGTAAGATTCTGTATTTTATCATGTTTCTGGAATGAAATAAACCTCTAGAGAAATGTTTAATACATGACCCATGAATGCTGCTGGACTGATCATCTCTTAATACCTCCACCCTGCTTTCGTCTGTTGGCTCTAAGTCGTAATATTTGTCGCACTAGTCTCTGAAGGCTGAGCGCTGATGTTTGCCTGCATAGACTCTGTAAATCTTCTTTATTTACGTCATAAATTGTTCCATGAGTTAGTTGAACCTCTGAAATTGAATTCATCTTTCTGTTGGACAACCGCTGTTTTCAATAATCTTGGACTTCCATGTTACTATTTACAGTATCATAAAATAATCTCATAACAACCAGGAGGGAAGAATGATGTCATGTGTTATGTAACTACATGTTTTCTCTGAAGAGAGCAACATAATAATCCTATTCTGAAAACAAAAAAAAGTTTACAGATTACACTCACTCCCACAACATCAACATGGATAAAACAAAAACTGAAGGGTGAAGGTACATCTGCCTTCGACTGGGCCGTCATTTAGAGCAGATGCTCACAGAGCCGAAATGCACCTCCCTCACGCTGAGTGCTCATATTTATGGTGGATATTGATGTTATATCTAAAACTGCTGAGCTCAGGCCTCCTGATGTGAGTGAAGATGGGACAGAGGGGCCAAATATAAATGCAAATTCACCGTCCTCAGTGCAGAGGAGTGATGTATGATGGGTAACCTACAGAGGGGAGGGGGTGTGACGGCCTCGTCCTTGGTTCTACTTGATTATACGGCCGTTAATCACCTGACTGACTGCTCTTATTGGTTTCTAGGAAAATTACACTGCAGCTGTGGGATATCCTCTCAGTTTTCTGTTCATTAGGTTCAAGGTTCATTCAGATGTCCTGCAGAATCAACAGTACAATTATAAATGTATTTTATTGCGAGGAAGACGAAAGTGTGCCAGCTCTAAAGTAAGAGCTCAACATTTTTGTGAAACAATTATTCACTTCCATGCCAAGAACAAGGTAAAAGAAATGATAGCTGTTAGAGTGATACTTGGATTTTATGGAGGTTATATGCTGAACTGTTTCTTAGAATCACTGTGCCTTCCAAAAAAAAAGTCCCAGTCCCAGTGGCTTTTACAAGTCAAATTTACAGAGTTTCGGCCTGTGACGGGTGTGCATCCACATAAATCACTTAACTTATCCAATGTGATTAGACTTTAACATTTCCAAAATTCTATAATTCTACATTATCTTTTGGTATAAAACAAACCCTCATATTTACAATATCGATGAGGTAATGAAACAAACTCTTATTGACTAAAATATTTATTAACATGTAACATTAACATTAACATTAACACGTTTTAACATAACTGAATAAACAAGCTGTTCTCAGAGGAAAATAAGGTCCCAGAACACTGTTTGAATCTAGAAAGGTGGCAGGGTCTGCCACATATAAACAAATTAAAACAGGATGAAATTGTGTTTTCCTTTAAAAAAAAATCAGTCAATGACGAACTTTCTCTTGAACTATGTTTTGTATGTTGGCACCAACGCAACATTTAAAAGTCCCACCAAGCTGAGTTAAAGTAAGATGTTTCTGGTAATGAAATCTTTTAATCTATTATCTATTTATTTATCTATTTATTTATACAGCTCTCAGGCAGAAGCCGGTTCCCATCATTCACGAGCAACACATCACTAACACTACATCCCAACACTACATCCCAGTCTTTATGCTAAGCTATACTAAGCTAAGCTAACTGCCTAAGCTAGCCAGCTGCTGGTTTTAGATACAAATCTACTGCAAAATGTTCTCGTTTGACATTCAGCAATAAATTGAATGAGAATATTTCCAAAAGGTGTCAAACTATTCTTAAAAATAAACAGATGCTTTACTATAAACACTGTAATTAAGACTCGCTTTTAAACACACAGCATGTCACTTCTGCCACTCGGGGTCTCCCAATCCAAACAATGGAAACCGAAAACAAAAGATGTAATTTGATTTGTTGATTGTGAATTCCCATGGGATGATGGGGGTTGTTGTCTTCATTGTTCAACAACCACCATTGCAGATTGACCCTATCTACTTTTGTTCATGTCATGTTTAGTAACGTTCACATTCTCTGACGTATTATCTGATGTTTCCCAGAAGTCAAAGCAGCAAGCGACCAAATGAAACGCATCGTTGCCTTGAAACTACAGATTTCTCAGGGTTTGAACATTGTGGGACACATTTTAGGATTATATAAATATATACAACTCAACCAAAGACAGTCTAAAGAGTATAAAGGTTGAGTCGTTTGTAGACACTTTAATGCAGAATGTCACATATGAAATCTTTAAATCAAGATTGTTTTAACTTATGGATTCGGAGCACCTGAGATCACCTTTCTTGCTCTCCAAACATGTTTTGAAACCTTGAATGACTTTGTTTTACAACATACTAAAGAGAAGAACAGAGGGGATGTTGCTGGGTCTCATGTGTTGGATTGATTATACGGTAAAGGTGTCCTCCTGCTGTGTTTCTGGTCCACCAGGTCTGTTTTGTGTGATTCTGAGCCGTTAGTCCTTCTGACAGATAAAGGTGGTGTTGTGCCGCGGTGCAAAGCACCAAACCTCCCTCAGGCCATATTGTGACTCAACCGGGAGCATCTCACCTCACTGCACCACCGGCCAGACGATACATATAGTGTACAGCTGAATGTCCTCAGTTGTGGATCTCTGGAGAGTCAGAGTCTCAGAAGGCTTCAAAAGAGTTTTACCTTCATGCAAATCTGTGTCCGATTCAGTTCGGAGTTTCCTGAACAGTAATCAGAAATAAATAAATGAATCAGTCCAAAGACATGAAATTACTCAAGGTCGGTGAGTGAATTTAAAAGCGTGACTAGGAGGGGAGTCATGATGTTCTCACAACAAAGAAGTGTGACAGTGAAAGAGTCACGGAGCATCTGCAGGCTGGTGCGTTGTGTTTTTCCAGTCAGAAAATTACGTCATTAAATTCTTCTTATATTTTTATTTATCGCAATAAATTTAAAGCTTTGTTATAAAACAAACGATACAGTAGAATTAGCAGCAGTAACTCAGACTCAGATGCCTGTCAGAGCCTCTGTTATGCTCAGTTATCTATTTTCATGACAGTCTTGGCTCCATTATTTCAGGTTGAGTGTTGTTATGCGTCCCCAGGCAGACAGCGGCCCGGCACTCATCAGTGACTCAGTGTGTGCAGAGGATGTCTGTGCCAACCTGGAGCCGATGGAGAGTGCTAATTGTGTCTGTTTGGACTCCAAAGCATGACTCCGGGAAAGCAAACCAGTTACTGTCACTGGTTAGTGTATTCAATGTCAGAGTGCAGACTGTCCCAGCGCTCCCAGCAAGCTATTCCAAATTAAACTCCTTTATTGTTGAAGTCAGCTCTTAAAAATAGTGGATTTCAGTCAAACTCAAACCTTTGCTTTATAATAGAATACACGTTTCTTGTTGCAGGGTACCTAATGTGCCTGAAGTAGTCAGGTGTTTTTTCCTCAGTGCTGCAGAGCCAAAGCAGGATACAATATGTTGTGATCTGCACGCTCTAATAACTCTAAAGGAGTAAGTGGAGCATGTAGATCAACATTTGGCAATTTCTTTCTCTGTGCCTTTGTAGACTCAGCAAAACCAAATTAATCTATTTTGGTTCACTGCTCTTTCGTCCTTGCAGCTACCGTTATCAAAATAAAGTTGATCATAATTTGGTACAGTGCAGCGCAAACACATGTTGCTCTGAGGGCTTTTCTCAGCTCAGAAATGTGTGTTCCCGCCATCCTCCGTCTGGTGAGGTGCATGATGGGGTGTTGTGAGTCTGACGTGACCTTCCAGGTGGATGTTATTCTCAGGGGAAGCATGGGAGGATAAAACCAGAGTAAAGCTAATTTAGCTCTGGTCAGATACAGGCTGCCTCTATGTTGTAGGAATGTACTGAATGATAAGCATCACAGAGGATGATGTAGAAGTCTAAATACCAATACATTAAAAGAAAGACATTTTTTGCTTTTGAAATCATGTGCACACTCATAACCATCAGTCACAGGGGCAACAAAGCGCAAACCGAAACAATTCAAATCTTTGCACTGAGGAGAAAAGGATTTTTGCAGATCAAGTCAGGCCTGCGTGTTTGACGTCAGCCCAAACATGATCTCTTCCTGCTGGAGGAGTGTGTGTGTGTGCGTGTGTGTGTGTATGTGTGTGTGTGTGTGTGTGTGTGTGTGTGTGTGTGTGTGCCTGCAGGAGTGTGCGCTCGACTGCATCCTACATCAAACTGCTGAACTGAACTGACAGACAGATAAATAGATCCCAATATTTTTATTTTTTTCAGTCTCATATTGCTTTTCCACATTTCGGTTCAACGACAATCCTGTTGAAAAAATGCAGGAATTTGCCCTGAAGGTTGATGAACTCATTTCTTGTGTCCGAAAACCATTTGAGTGTGAACATTTCAGTGTGAAACATAAAATTAGAAGAAAGAAACGAAAGATCTTCATTGACTGTTTTTTGCACATACACAAATTCTTCATTTTCATGACTGAATAAACAAACTGCCCTTAAAGGACAACACAATTTCATACCGTTGTACTGTTTATATTTGGCAGACCCTGCCACCTTTCTAGCTTAAAACCTTAATTTCGTCTGAGAACAGCTTCTTTATCAATTCATGGAGTGAATAATTCTATTTCTGTGTTTGTATCGTTACCTCATTGATACTGTAAACATTAAAATTCTCCGTTTGAATTTCGTCTCCTAAAACTACATGGTGCCCCTTTAATGTCATTAAATGTCCTGCTCTGTGCTCTGTGAGCATGAGTCACTGTTGATGTTTTGAAGGAGGATATTTTCTGGGACGTTCAGGTGCAGTGGTTACTTGTTAAATGTGAGAGCTCCCCCTACTGATGATATCTGAGACCACACCGCAAAACAATATTTGATCAGCAGCTGTAATTGAGCATGAATCAGACCACCTGTGTTTAGTTAAATAGGGAGAAAGGAAACTGAGAATAATATCCGTCAAATATGGACACCGAACACAACTCACCATGTATGGTAATGTGTATGAGCCCTGGGGTAGATGCACTTTTCTTATCTGCTGTGGGTGGATAGGATGGGTAGTGGTGGTGGGGTGACAGTGGGGTGCAAGTGGAGAGGGGAGGTGGTGTTGCCATGGAAACCATTGTATTTCCCTCCCCTGTGATTGGTGCTGCTGGCGTGAGCAAGTATCTGCTATTTCTGTCATTATTCAACACCTCAGACATGAGCGGAGTCACAGGACACACACACACACACACACACACACACACACACACACACACACACACACACACAATCCATCCAATAACAACAAATGTGAGACAAAGCAGGTTCATGTCAGGTAACCTTCCGTTGATCTTAACAGTAATGCGGCACTCAGATCAATAAATAGACAGATTGATTTATCAGTGAAAAAGAAGCAGTGACTCATGAACTAATCAGGGTTTTGTGAGGCTGCATGTCCACTGATGAATGAATTCTTGCAGGAAACACGCTGCATGAAAGAGAGATGTCACAGACTGATGTGTGGCCCATTCATGCAGATCCTGAGGGAGGAATGAGCAATTTTCAGAGCAACTGGCAGAGACGAGAAAAGCTAAAAATAAAGCCTTTACACTGTACATTGGATAACAAAGTGGGTATACACTGTAAGACATGAAAAAAAATGAGTAGTGTTGACAGATACAACAGTCACCTCCATTCATCAAAAGGTTACTTCTTGTGTCCAAAGCACATTGTAATTAAATCACCTCATTTGGCACCATTGGACTAAGAATGGTTGGATGTAGATGTGGATGGATGTGAGCCAGCTGCAGGAGCAGTGAGCCAAACTGTTACACAGGTTTAGTCATAAGATAATGAGATACGGAAAAATTCAAAAAACAAAAACAACAAGAAACTAAATAAAACATCTCACACACTGCACGGCTCCAGTGTCCATTTAATGCACCGAGGAAGTAACATTTCAAGAATACACATAACCCATTTTCATCCCAGCACCTGCTCTTTTAGGTTAATGATGTGCAGACGAAAGAAGAAAAGAAGAAAAGAAGAAAAACAAAACATTTCTGTAATCTTCATCATGCTATTCCTAAAGTTCTACTGCAAATGCTCCAAAATAACCTCGTATCTTTTCTCTTTTTCCAAATATGACTTCAATGTAGATAATTGTGTCTGATATCTATATTTTTTAATGCCAAATGGGTTGTGTATTGTAAGAAGAGGAGGCGTGATGCCGTGATAAGCTGCACAGCTTCAGCCTACACATTTTTAGGTCCAAAGAAAAACCTTGTGTAACGGGGTTGGGGTGGTTTCTGCTGTGTTGTTCTGTTGGAAGCAGCTGCATGTTTTCTCACTTTCATTTTGTAAAATTGGTTGTATGATTATAGATTTTAAAATATGTCTCAAATTTCTAGACACTGCATATGTATAATGTTACCACAAAGGTCACAACTGAAAGGGAGACCACACAAAGGCAAACAAATTCAACAACCAAACTATAAAACCCTGCTGTTTGGTAGCACCGGAGATCAAGAGGGAGATTTCCAGCTGTCCCCCAGCCGGTGCAGCAATCAGAGGGAGTCACTTCAGGTGTGGCTTGTTATCCTGACACCCCTGACTCAACACAGGAATCAGTAAAAATACAAGTAATCACAAACACAGTGGGGCATGAGAATAAATCATAGGCGACCTGAGGTATCTTTCACAGCTGTTGGTGGTTGCGCCTGGTACAGACAAATGGATTGAGGTATTATGCAGCTTTTGATTCAACAAACTGCAAATATTTCTGGGTAATATATTGATATTCTGTTATGAGACTATATATCATCTTACATTTTGGAAATCGTTATCATCAGGATGTGGCATAATTTTTGTCTTTTCCCGGTTATAAAGGCTGCATTACAGTAAAGTGATGTCATTTTCTGAACTTACCAGACTGTTCTACTCGCTCTAACACTTGCCTTTACTCACTTAGTCATTACATTTTCATCATACATTTTGTCCTACATTTTTATGACTCTTGTCAGGGAGTAAATAGTAAATGGAGCATATTTATGTAGCGCATTTCTAGTCTTAGCGACTTCTCAGAGTGCTTTACAGCACAAGTCCACATTCACCCAGTCTCTCACACATTCACACACTGGTGACAGAGGCTGCCCTGCAAAGAGGAGCAAAAACCATTCATAACCACTCACACACTGATGGACTGCTCCACCTCCTCAGCCACAGCCACCCATTATCATTTCAATTATAAAAATTACATTTTGATTATTTTTCAATGAATTGTTTAGTCTATAAAATATCCTAAACAGAAATTATTCAAAGCAAGGAAACACGGAGTCTTGATTTGTCCAACCTATCTATAAACATGATTAAAACATTGTTACGTAACTTTTTCATTGTAAAGTAACTGTGCCAAATCACACAAAATGCCAATTTCTACATAATGTTGCTTTAATCAACTGTAGCTTTTTTAAAAAAGTCATTAACTGAATCATGGTTTCAGCGCCCTTGTCGTTTCCTTAAATCTTATTTGTTGGTTATCTGACATGACGTTTGTTGTCTGTTTTGCCCTGGTTGTTTGACCATAAATGTTTTCTGTTCTCACGTCTCTTGATCTCTATCTGGTTGAATAACAACACACTGAACACTAATATTTATACTGCTATTTCACTAATACCCTGAAAATCGTAGTCGGGACGTCAACGACAACAGATCAGCATCTTGAACGGGCTCCTTCGCCTCACACTCTGGCCGTAAACAAGCTCATTCCTCGCAGCAGGAAATAGTTCCGTGACATGTATGTTGTTTGGCTTTTGCAAATGTTAATCTCAGCTCATTAACATTAACCACTGGGATTCTTTTCCTCTCTGCGGATCAATAATCCAACCTCGTGAGACAGCTTTTGCCGGATTGAGCATCGAGGGAGATCTTGAGTGTGAGGAGACAGAGAGTTACAGAAATTCTGATCCCGAGGATAATGGTGATATTCTTTCTTAATTGCTGTTGCTTCTGCGAGCTGGTGTGACCTGACGTCAGATTAGCTGGATGGTTGAAGAGCAGAGCCATCCCTCCACAAGGAAGCTCAAAGGCAGCGAGAAGGCACTAAGACCCAGTGGAAAGCAGTGGAGGCTGGGTGCTGCCTCCCCACCCGCCGCCAGCCTGTCTGCTCTGCACGTCTCTGCAGTTGCCCTAGGCGCGTGCCGGGGACAGTGCATGTGTGTGTGAAAGTGTGTGAGCTGGAAGTGTATGTGTGTGTGTCTCATCACAGGCTGGAAGACCAGAGCCCTCTCCACATTTTTCCCCCCATCCCTCTCTTTTGCTCCTGGACTGCTCTCCCACGTGAATCGAAGACCTGGCGAGAAGAGAGCTGCGAGGAGGAGGAGGAGGAGGAGTGTGGGTTTGGATAGGAAGAGGGGGCGGTCAGTGATGACGAGATGAAAGGGGGCCAGGTGAGGAGGAGACACAGGCTTGCCCCTCTCCTCTCTCTCTCTCTCTCTCTCTCCCTGTGACATGGTGTGTGTGTATGTGTGAGTGTGTGTGGGAGAGAGAGAGAGAGAGAGAGAGAGAGAGAGAGAGAGAGAGAGAGAGAGAGAGAGAGAGAGAGAGAGAGAGAGAGACAGGTCGTCTCTCCCTCAGTAGACTGTGAACCTGCACAGGAGGAGGAAGCAACCCTCTCCAGACTGAGGTATGTCATCAACTCATCACCGCACACATCTCCAAACACACCTGCCCTGGAGATGTGTGTATTTTACGGGGTAGAAGTTAAGATGCCGGAAAGCTGGGACAGGGGGCTAAAAAATCAGACTGAAGTAGAGCCAGTCTTTTCTTTCAACGTGAAAAGGACAAGATTTGTGAAAAGAGATGCCCCATTTCATGTGATTTAAACAGGCCGGTTTCTCCAGCATGTTGCTGCTGAGGAGTGTTTGGTCAAGAAAGGGACAATTGAACAACAGGCTTTTCTCCTCCTCACAGTAAACACTGTGTCATGTGCATATTAAAGGGTCATATGGTTTCCAGTCGGTAGCCAGAGAGATTCTGCTGCAGCCTCACAGTATATTGTGGCTTTGTGTAAATTTGTTTGGATCTTCTGAGTTTGACTGCACATTGTAAGGTTTGAGTACATTGAATTGGAGGCTGTGCTGCATGTGAGCCATCAAGTCCCTGTGTTTCCCTTTTATTGTGTAAATACTGTGTTTGTGTGGTTTTGACTTGATAAAACTGACACATTTTTCCACTTTAGCTGCTTTCTAATGGGCCTTTTTGTCCTTTAAGGGACTAGAATTTCAATTGTGGTGGTCCTCAGAGCTCTGAAGTGACCCTGGACACCCGAGGGCTGTTGGTCCATCCACCTCAGGTGTCGTTGATTAGTTGTTTTATTGGGCTGAAGGTGACTGTAACCCTTTGACCTAATCAGCCAAGGCCATACACTTATATCTGTCAGGTGTAGGGACAGAGCCTGCCACACTTGTGAAATGGAAAACTTGCACATGCAGGTGTGCAGAGCCTGGAAATGTACCAAAGGCTCAGTGCTCGTTCCACGGAATTTACAGTGTGTGGGGTTGTGTCCAGGTGAGGTTGTGACAGTAAACACAGCGCAGGGCCTCTCGAATACGCCACTGGTGTCACTTCTACATAGGTTTTATTCAAAAGAGTATTGATAACAATCCGTGTTGACCTATGGATCAGAAAATCATAGTGAGCTTTACATTTGAGATTTTTCATCATGATGTGATAATCGGAGGAGTGTTTTATCGATCCCTTCCTTCAGACAGCAGGCTGCTCTGTAACGCTGAGTTTTGCAGTTTATTCACTCATCCAGTGTCTTGACTCTGTTAAAGGGAACATATGGTCCACTCTGCGCTTTTAGCTTCTCCCTCAGGCACTGGCTGCCCTGAAAACACACATCTGAGGATGCAGATGTCAAATATGTAGTAAATTATGATCCCGGCTACAAGTGGTGCAGACTGCATCGAAACTGATGGCAGCACAAGAGCAGACAAGTAATGTAGAGTCTAAGTTTGCTTTTATTTGTGGGTAGAATAAAAACAAGAGGGTAATAGTGTCTGTTTACATTTAGTGTACATTAGATTGATGTTGTTTAGAGATTTTCTCTCCTGCATGTTCTGTTGTCTGAGCAAAAATGATTTAGATTGTTTTAGGAATGTCAAATCTAACCAGCTGTCCTTTTTCCAATGCAGAACATGTTACCATGTTTTTCATCAACTTTGTTCTTTTATAATATCCATTAAAACATCCAAGCAGATCTTTTAGGTTTTCCATCATTTAGCGCAGTGGTTCTCAAACTGGAGGTGGTAGAAACACGTGGAGTGAAACTACTTTGAATGAATATGGTTTGACCCCTTAAAGCAACAACAGGTAACTTTCTGGAGAAATAAAGTCGATTGTTGAGTCTCATCTGTACATTATCTGTAGCCACTGGAGCCACTGGGGGCTGGAGCTGATCCCAGCTAACATTGGGTACACCATGCACCGGTCGGCAGTTCGTCAGGGCTGAATCTCATTCCCAGAATGTCGAATACAAACACTTTGGGTTAATGGATCTGGTCCGGCACCAACCCAAAGCATTTGGCGACCTGGGAATGAGACACAACAAACAACTACCTTTATCGAAATCACGTTTAAAAAAAGTAAAAAAAAAATGTCTCAGTGGCACGCCAAATATGAAAACTTGTAACAGAAGAACTGTACTGTACTGTATACTCGTTGATTATGGGGCTCCAACATGACAGAAAATTTATTTTTTCGGTTCGCGTCGTCACAAGACAACTTTGAGTCGCCATGCTCAGTGTTACAATTATGTAATCGCCTCTTACCTTTTATATCACGTCAACTGTGTTTGTGTAAAATTTGAGACCTGTGGGCCAACTTTACGCTAACTAGTGAGGTTTTGATGTGAGGTGTCATTTACCTAAATTCAGCCTAGATCCTTTTTAATTAGTTACTTCACTGATCACTGTTAATGACTGATCAAAATTGAATGGTGGCGTCATGAACTTGATCCAGCTTCTGAAGGAGGGAGGCCAGTAGGTTTGAGAAGCACGGATTTAGTGACATATATACACATTCTACATCTTTGAGAACAACTTTTGAAAAACTAGTGTTATTACTTCACTTGCCTACTTTTAAACTGGTCGATTTCTTTTGTTTCAGATCCTTCCAACTGGAGCTCAGATTGGAGAGAGAAGGAAATCTTGCCTGAAAGTTACAAGGACCCTCCTGTGATCTTCTGCTAAGTTCCAGGCTCAAGTCTGCCGGGTTCACAGCCTGTACAGCCCCAGCTGCCATGAAACACACCACCGCCTGAGCTTCTCAGTGACACCCTATGACAGGGGAGGATGGGTGATGGGCCTGTGAAGTTCAGCGGACTCTCTCCTCATTATCCCATCTTCTCATGGCGCGTCCCGTCACGCCAAGCCCCTCCTGGAACACTTCTCTCCCCAACTTTCCACCCTCACTGCACCCGAATACCTCCAACGTGACCCCGCCCATCGCAAGCATCCAAGGCGGGCTAGACCTGAACCAGTCCTTGGCGCTGTGTGTGATGCTCATCATGGATGTGCTGGCAGTGGTGGGGAACTTGGCCGTGATGATCGTCATCACCAAAACGCCACAGCTGCGCAAGTTTGCCTTTGTGTTTCACCTGTGTCTGGTGGACCTGCTGGCAGCGCTGGTGTTGATGCCTCTGGGGATGCTGTCAGACCGGATCCTGACTGACGAGGCGCTGTGTCGGAGCTACCTCTGCTTGAGTGTCTGTCTAGTGAGTGCCGCCATCCTCACCATATGTGCCATCAACGTGGAGCGCTACTACTACATCGTCCACCCCATGCGTCATGAGGTGAAGATGACGGTTGGGGTGGTGGTGATGGTACTCGTGGGAATCTGGATTAAAGCTGTTGTGATGTCAATGCTGCCCCTCCTGGGATGGCTCTTCCAGGGGAACCAGGGTCCGGGGACTCAGAGACACTGCTCCCTCCACTGGACGGGAGGCTGGACCACACGGCTGCTTTTCATGGTCCTCTTTACATTTATCTATTTCCTTTGCCCCATGCTGATCATCCTTGTGGTCTACTGCAACATGTTTAAGGTGGCGCGAGTGGCAGCCATGCAGCACGGCCGCCTCCCCACTTGGATGGACTCGTCGCGACAGCGGTCTGAGTCCATCAGCAGCCACTCCACCATGGCAGCCAGTCTTGGGGGAACTGGTGCCCGCTCCACCCCTCAGAGGACCTTCAGTGGCGGGAAGGCCGCGGTGGTCCTGGTGGCAGTGGGAGGCCAATTCCTCTGCTGCTGGCTGCCATATTTCTCCTTCCATCTCTACT
>OMLP01015980.1:0-10162 GCA_900302685.1 Spondyliosoma cantharus
CAGACATTTAGATCTGCAGGCAGGAGAGCCAGACACACACACACACACACACACACACACAGCACACACACAGCAGAAGACAGTCACGTACCTGTTCATAAACACACAGTAGTTCCTGCAGTGAGCCACACACAGTGCTGCTACAAAATGAAGAATAGAACTTCTTGCTGTAGCTCGCTTTTTTTTTATTGTTTGTTCTACGTTAGGGCTCTGTAGAATTATGTATTCCGCACGAGGCCTTGTGCTGTAATTTTATTTCATGCAAGCTCACTTCATTTGACCGCTTACGATCAACAGAGCGTTTCTAAAAGACCGAGAGCGCCTAGGATATGAAGATGAACGATGGTAATGTTCTGGTTGCCTGCCGAAGGGATGTCTGCTTAAATAGGCCGAACACAGACACGCCGGCAGCACACACACACACACACACACACACACGCACGCGCTGGAGTGTACGTACATAAAGGGAAGAGCACATGCATATATACATGAATGAACAAACACACCTCTCCATGCCTGAATACCCACACTCCTACATGGAGCGGCCTGGTTTTTTCCGTGTTTTATGATATGTGGAAGTGCTTCCAGCATTGCCTGTTGCTGAATGTGAAGGTTGTTTGCGTGTGACAAGAAAAAACTTTTATTCATAAGGCATGTCATTACTGAAAATTCAGTCATTTTCTCCTCACCATGCCGAAGGATAGTCAGGTGAAGTTTCCCAGTCCTCAGTCCCAGCTTGTCCCTCACTTTCCAAGTATCTGGAAGCCCCAAGGTGCCAAAGTGATTTAAAAGGACATTAAACAGCCTCGATCAGCTCGCGCACCCTCTTCAGCTTTACGCTTAGCAGCTACAGTGAAGATTTCGACATTAAAAAGGGTGTAAATAACATCTTTTCAACTTGATTGAGCAGTTTGGCTTCATGCTGTCGGCTCCATTTATCAGATAAGATTTCACAGATACTGATGAATAGCCAGTGACAAATTTCCCAATATGGGGCTGATAATGTATCTGTCCAATAAATCGTACATTCCTATCCTAAACAACTGAAACCGACATATATAAGTCAAACAAAAAAAATAAACTGGCTGCATGCAGCTTGTTATCTACACCCTCAACAGTGTCGCTCGTGCACCCACTTCAGATGGGGTTCACGCTAATGCCTTAAGCTCGGCAGCTACGGCGAAGATTTCAGCTTACAAAAGGTGTCAGTGACATTTTTTACAACCAGAGGAGTTGTATAGAGATCTGTTTTATGTGTTTTCTTTTTCTTTTCAAAGCAAGTCCCCATCTGCCTCAATTTTTTCGGGAGAATGCTCAGATAACAGTATTATTAATATTCATCTGAGCTCCATTTGGAAATAAGTATTTGCCACATCGCCAACTTAATTGTACCTCTCTAGTCCAAAGCAATTGTTTAAGGTTTCAAACACAGAAGCTCATATATATATTGTAATTTTATAATAATACACTCATGGTAAGTATATAATAATATAAACACAGTCAGCAGCTCCAGGATAGCTCTCTCATTGGCTCTCGCAACAACTGACGATATGCCAATCAAAGTCACCCAGATGTTTTCTAGCATTTGATATTATCAGGGCTGCCCGATGAGTCCAGAGCAGAACAGATAATCTTGGCCAGCTTTCAGGACCGACCAGGCTGCCAGACCAGATTTCACCTCCAATTGCCAGGAGGCGCAATCTGAGGTTAAATCAGCCCTGAAACTCCTGTGGTGCGATATTTACAGTCTGACTGTATTTGTAAGGCAGTTTTCTACTGTAAAGTAGTCTATATGAAAACTGCTCTCCGGCAAATCTGTGGACTTCCCTCAACTAACACAGACACCGTTACTGCAAAAAGATGTAGCCGGTGAATTTGTTATAATAACAGTTTTCTGTGTGGGCAGCACGAACCAGATTCCATTCACCTTCAAGTTATCAGCGTGGAGGTGGAAATGCTGCCAATAAATATCTAAAAATCTAAGGCAAAAAATGACAGTGGGAAAATGTTTCTTTTATAAACAACAAACCCTGTAAATCTTTGGTGAACTGGAAATACTTGCAGACATTGGCTGGTGGCGGTGCATTATTAGGACTTTATCGAAGTTTTCACTTGTTTAACTAGAGTATTGTACCCTGGATTAGCAGAGGGTTTCCAGTTTGAGGTAGAAAAATCAGCTCAATTCAGAGTTGGAAATAGATAAGCAGAATTTAAGTCTTGGGTTTAGGGTTAGATCCTGGCCCTGGTTTAGAGAAGCTCCTGACATGTCAAAAGGAATAATTAAAAAGGTTCACCACGTGACCATCCATCCTTGGAACCGTCATCCGGTGTAATGCAGGATGCCCTCAGCAAATGTATTAGAAACTTAGGAGAGTTCTGCCTCCATTATGCCTGGATGAGAGGTTGCACAAACAGCATTCGGCACACAAAGCAGCTACCGCGCTAAAAACAACGGCTGACCCATTATGAAACAAATGGATGAAGCAGACATCATCAGTAAACAGAGATTACACTGGAAACACAGGAATAACAACAATAACAAGCTGCTGCCCGCTGCTGCAGGCGCAGGAAATGAGCTGCACCAATCTTCCATATTTGTCACGCTGATTTTGGAACACACTTTTAAATACAGAAGCCTGGGAGTCAGCGAAGCTTGTAATTGGCTTACAGCATCTGCAGGTCCTCGTGGGAGACATAAGACCCATAGGCTTCATGCCGTAGCATAGAGCATGAAAGTCAGACGGATATCAGATGCCGCCTCTTCCTGTGGTGATGAGCGAAGCATGTCTGAGGTCGATCTGAGCAGAAAGAAAACAAAATCGACAAACCAAAAGCTTGTTTGGTTCCTTTCTCAGTTTCAGGACTGTGTGTGTGGGTATTGAATGTGTGTGGGTGTGCAGCGAAAGGGCTTTGACCCTGAATTCTACCTCCTTGGCTGTCAATACAGCCTTCTCTCTGTCTCCCATTTGAGCAGACTTTCTCTGACTGTCTGGATCCTTGGCTGTCTCTTTTGTTCCTCCTCATCCCTCCATCCATACGGACCACAGAGATCTGGGTTATATAATGAAATCCCGTTCCGTCTTATGTGCATTAATGAGCTAACTTGTTTGCGGGAGAAGGAGCAGGAGAGAAGCAGGGAAATACAGAACTATGAAAGCAACAAACTCTGATCCCTGGAGCTTTATATTCCTACCTGCATGTGTGAATGGTTTGCCTCTGCAGTGTGTTGAGGACAAACTTCTAAAGCCAGTCTTTGTTGGGTAAGTTGCCGGTGGCGTACACACAAATATACACAGCACCTTTTCTTAAACGGCTAAAGGAAAACAAATCAAACAAAGGGAGAAAATACACATTGTTATTTCCTGTTTTACATTTGTATTTACTGTATATTCAGGATTGGTTAAGAGGACAAATATTCAGCTTTTTAACTTTCAAGAACAGACTTGTTTTTTATTGCGACAATGATTTTTCATGCCATATGAAAATAAGATCCCAAGACAGATATATCTGCCAGGATACAACTATTGACTGTACTACATTTTTGATTGAACGATTGACCATCAATTCACGTCATAATGTTGCTATTTGTCCCATAAATGTTTTTCATTTAAAGATATTAATTGTAAGAATTCTGCTTTAAAATGTTCCAACAATGTTGAAACTCTGACAAAGTTTGAGTTTATGTTTGTGTTGTTTTGGTGACGGCGCGTTTCGTTCGGCGGTCACATGTCGCTATAACGTCAGGGACAGAGTGAGAGAGTGAGGGAGAGAGGTCGGAGACTAAACGTTACGTGAACAAAACTAAAACGTCACCTCCACAAAAATGTTTTGTCTGAGTCACATCAGACGGGATCATTTGTGTTTATTCGCTTTTGAATTTAAGTACACCGCTCAGCTCAGCACTCACCAGAGACTCTGGTTCTTTCTCTTCTTCTCCCACTCTCCTCTCTGTAACGGTATGTTACGTCAACAAATCAACATTACAGTACGTGAACACCCGACAATGGTGGATCGCTTGCTGCAGTCAGGTTGTTAAACTGGACTGAACCAAGTTTTAAACCCAAAAGTTAAAAGTTAGGCAGTTCAAATCTTCTTCACACACCATTACGGTTGAACCCCAGGTGTAATGGTCAACTATTGATTAAAGTATAATTGATAAAGTGTCGAGGCCGGCTGTTTACGACACACACACATTTCCTATCAGGGAACTCAGCATGAGCTTGCATCTGTTCTTAAATTATCGCAGATTTTAAATATGAATGAGTCCTCTGGAGTGTTGGTTGCGAGGGAAACACTGAGCTGCCTGCTGTGAAATGTAGGCCAGCATTCATCACACAGATGGAATAAATGCGTTATAAACACTTAGCGCTACCTCCCCTTACTCTTGTTTTGTCACCACCTTCTCTGGGTGCTGAGAGAGAGAGGTGAAGCTACAAGCGCGAGTAAAGGAAAAATGACATTGCATTCTACTTAGACCTGTATAATCCCAACAAATATATGACGCTCCTTTGAGATAAGGCTGGGGGCTGAGGAGGTAAAACTCGAGGAGTGAAAGAGGATGTTTATTCATAAGCTGGTGCACCTTTGTGTGCCGCAACAAGCTGCTTACAGGAGACAAAATATCACTTTCTCTGCTCACAGTCAGGTCGCACATGGATACAGGATCAGAGCTCTGTGTGCTCTTTTCCTCGTGGTCAGTACACTCAGTTTGATAAAGATATATATGTATATATATATATATATGTATATAGTTGATCATTCATTGCAGTACAAATGGAACTTGATAGGTAAATGTGTCAGCCGGATACATTATTGATTGCAGCCCATTCTTGGACTTCTGCCGCATGTGTGTGAGCGCAACGTCTGGCTGGTGAACTTCCAGCTGGGTGGGAGTGGGCATCTGTCAGCACCAGAGAGAAGGAGGGGGGCAGGAGAGGGGGATCCTCATATTTAATGAGGATTGTGATGTAAGATGTCCTCTAGGACTCAATGTGGCACTTTGACTCTCTTCCTTCCTGCACCATGTGCTACCAGATAACAGAAGAGCGGCGGTGGGAGAGACTAAAGATGCTGGTTGCCAGTACAAATCCTGACTCATCCGCGCTTTAGCGATATTTGCGAAGGAGAAGTTTGACCCGTCGTCTCAGAACAGACTGTCTGATCCGTCAATCAGTTGCTGGGAAGCAGCACATCAGACTCAACGACACGAACACACAGAATCTTACCAGAGAATTACAGCATGTGAAAAGCTGCATTTTCCAACTTAAACCATGACTACACTGTGCTCTTTACAGGAACTTCACTATGACTGACAGCTGCAGAACAGAGACAAGGTGACTGAGGCTCAGGCGGTAGAGCGAGTAGTCCTTTCATCTGAAGGTTGGCAGTTTAATCCCCAGATATGGGCTCATGATAAAGTGTCCTTGGGCAAGACACTGAACCACAAATTGCTCCCATTGGCTGTCTTGTTGGTTTGTGAGACGATTTGTCAATAGGCTGAGCATAAAAATATTGTTTATACATGTGCAGAGTATACCCTAAGTCCTACAAAGCACTTCATTGAAAAATAGCATATTGAACTGGCGTATCGATGTATCATATTAATGCCTCTTGTGATACGATTATCGCTACACTGGTGCCAAATAACAATATTCTATGACAATATGACTCAACAGTCACCAAGTCACTGCTACATGACTCCTTGTGGTGTCAGCTGTTGTAAACATGATTGACACAGATTGAAAAGAATTTAGTGAATAGTGTGTAAGTGAATTTAGTAAGTTTGTTTCTTTCATTTTTTTCTGTGCTTCCCCACTTCTCTCCATCTCTCTTCCTGCAAAGTTGGCTCGTTAATACACACAAGACAGAATTGGACTTTGTGATAAAACATGGATCGCTCCGCTCTGAATGGATGGAGGGATGAGGAGGAACAAAAGATAATTAAATGATCTTTTGTATAGTGGACATTCTGAAGTTGTTGTCAGTGAGCGTAAGGAAGAGGTACTAAGCCAAGACGCTTTTTCATACATAGTTCCATTTCGGTTCATGTTAAATTCTGTGACACGAACACCTCGATGTGTCAGGATCACAAAAGAGGACCCAGCTGTGGAACTTACAGAGGCAGTCAGGTTATAAACAACAAGCGAGCTTTAATGAGCTGATGGTCCAACATCCAAAAGTGCAAACAATGTTAGGCAGGTAAAGGAAAATACAAAAAATACAAAAGTAGCACAAAAAAAGAGGTGAAACCAGATTCAACCAACTGAGCGTGAGGGAATGACACAGGCTTGAATACAAACTCCAAATTCCTGCACTTTGGCTCATAGGGAATATTTAGTGTTTTCAATTATTGTGATGTATTGTTAGATGATTATCTTGCAATGTATTGATTATCCAATCACTGTATGGTGACGCTATTGTTATCATCGGCAACGTATTGTGAATGGTATCGGAGTGTGAGTTGTCCTCTGGTTCCCATCCCATTATCAGTCACTGAACAAAGAGCCACTCCCACTGTCACAGCTAAACCAACCATGAACATTAACACACGCTCATACCGACCCGTCTCACCTTAAGCCAGGTGATTTTGTCTCTCACCTTCCCCCTGCATAACAACCGCCTGTTTTTAAAATCCAGGGCTGATTCCTTTTCAGTGTTCCAGACAGTGGCCCACTTTCCCCATAACAACCTGCTGTATATAGAACTGTGGCAGACAACATCAGCAAATGAAAAGAACACGGAGAACATGAAAATAAATCGTAAGGATAGTGTCATTTCTGCCAGAAGAAATGAATATTTTGGACACCGAGAGGAGGAGGAGGACGTCGATGAAGACAGAAATGGTGCACGTGTTCATGTTGAGTTTTATTCTCTTACGTAAAAAGATAAAGCTAAAATGTTACATCGACCGTCACTTAACAAAGACATAATTGTTCGTGAAAGACATACAGACTTAATCCAAATGAACAAAAACAAACAAACTAAAAATAAAAAAAATAAATATTGTTTTTGTTCTGCCTGCTGCCAGTGGGTAAGAGTCACTCATTAATCTGCGATCATTTCTGCGACGCCTCTGGAAAACACCTGTTGAGTTTTGCGTGAATATAAAATGGATTCTATGCTCATCTTCTGTTGCTTTCCAGAAATGAGGCCTTCTCGGTTCGCAGTTCATTCTTCAGGCACTCCAACTTGAAAAGACAAAGCGCTCTCACTCACAGTTTCAGCTTCCAGTTATTATTTGAAACCCACTGAAATAGAAAAAGGAGTTGGCGTGCACTGTGAACGTGTAGCTTGCACAGCAGCTGTTTCATTCTCTTCTCCATGCTGTCTTTGATACTGTTGTTCTGTAGGAAAACACCTCGAGGCTTGCTGCCTCATAATCCCTGGAGCCCAGTCAGCCCAATTCAATATCCACTCCGGTCACAGAGGAAAAATGCTGTGACTCACTTTAAAAGGTTTATCTGATATTGCAGTGCTGATGTTGTTCCTGACTAAGTCCACACATGGTGCAGGACGTGGTGGTTGAATGGATCAAGAGCGGGACTTTCACCCAGGAGATTGGGTTTTGTGTCCTGCATGGAATTGATTGTTATACTGTTCGCTCTGCTCTTCTCACTTGTGTCTGTTTTTTGGATGGTTGATTTGTTTATCTGCATGATCACACAGAAACTACTAAAGGGATTTACACAAAACTTCTGGGTCTCGGCCCAGACTAGACCCCATTAAGTTTTGGTGCAGATCCAGATAAAGGGATGGCTTCAGGAGTTATTTCTCACTTTCTTTAGCTTTGTGAGACAGGGCATTTATCAGGAAATAATGCACAGATCTTGAAGAAAATAATCAGGTGTATTGAGGTGGCTTGTTGGGCCATTTCAGGTTTAGGCACTGAAACTATTTGGTTTAGTTTAGGAAAAGATAGCTTGGGTTAAAATATACCCTTTCACAACATGAATGACATGCAAGTCTTACTTCTCCCATGTTCATACTTTTAAGGCCTTTTCCCCCCCGAGTTACAAAGATATGACGTCACATAAACATGACTGGTTACAGTAGCTGCATCGATGGCCCTGGAGCAACAGTAAATGTGGTGTTGTGGGCGCTACACCAACATGTCAGATCATGCCACTGCAAACACGGACCTCATCTACCAGCCACAGTGGTTTTAACCTCCAAATAGTTTTGTGAATCTGGCTAAAAGGTTTGCTAGCTTACAACCTGATTGTCTGACCTCTGGTGTTTTGCCTTTCTGACTTTGCTGTGATGCCACTGGGTTCCCAGTTGGCAGCTGTTTCTGTGTCAACGTTGCTTGACAAAGGAAAGTAATGGTCAACAAATGACATGAAAACAAAAACTAAGTTGAAGTTATTATTAGCATTATATATAGCACTTATCAAAGCTAGCAAAGTGCTTTACAACTAACACATAAACACACAACAATAAAATACATACTAAGATAAAGAATCATGGATAGGATGTTTAAAAACATAAAAGGCTACAGCTGGCTACATCTGTCTCTTCCTTTAAATGACTTCTGAAGACTTATTATCATCAAAAGGCTTTCTAATAGTGCTGTTTTCAGGTTTATTGTTTATTTTCTTAGAATGTCATTTTTATGTTGCACTGCTCTATTTTAAAAGTAATGAGGAAACTCTTAAGATCAATTCTAAAACAAATAGGCAGCCAGTGTGAGGTCATTATAACTGTAGGAATGTGTTATCTCTTCCTGCTTTTGTTGGGAGTCTTGCTGCCTCATTTTGTACAATTTGGAAACTGTTGATTAATTTCTGATTAATGCTTTCTGATTTCTGATTAATACTAATTAATTGGATCATTACAATATGCCACCCTTGAAACAATAAAAGGATGGATCATAGTTGAGTGTCAAAGAAGGACTTCACTGCTGGACAGATTGCATAAAACTGGGCTGTCTACACAGTAGAAAGACACAAATATTTCTGAAATTGGCACTACATAATCAGAGGAAAAGGATTGTGCTTTTACCTTTTACTTAAAAGGAATCTACAACCACCAGAATGCACTGCCCTGCACCTGACAGATAAACACGCCGGATGATGGGTGTTGCGCATCTGGTGGGATCTTGAGGGATCATGAAACAGGAAACAGTAAAGCAGCCAGAATATCATATTACATCTAAACAGTCCACTAAAATATGTTTCTGAAAACCTTTTAGGCCAGAAATACACAGGATCATGGTTCATATTTGATCAGCATTGCTTTCTTTTACAGCTGGACTGGTTAGATTGGATTTCAGGCACTGTTTTTAACATACATAAACAATATGGAGGCGATTTCCGGTTCACAATCGCTCACTTTTGCAGCTAATTATTATGCAGAAGTATGTTCCTGAACGCATTTCAGGAGAGAAATAAGCAGTGTAGTAACATAATCTTGGTTTATAGTTTATCAGCACTGTTTAGTTTACACAGTTTGATTGGAGTAAGACACCCTTTACTCGATTCGAGAGACAGAGATAGCTTTGGCAGACTTTTGGAGAGAAGTTTAACATTGTTCATTTTGCATATAGTTTCTCAGACGCAGCCCTTCTAAAGGAGAGGTAAAAAGAGAGACAGGACGGGTGACCTGAGATATCTGTTGTTCATGAGAAATTTAGCTGATATGTCCAGTGCCGACTGTCATTCAGTCTTACCCCCAATTTCCACTGGATATGGCTCCGCTGCGTTACGTCTGCGCCACGCAAGCGGAGCTGATAGGTTTCACTTTAGTCTATGAGTTGATTTCCACTGGGTCCGGTGCGCTGCGTGTCTGCTCCGTCCCAGCTCCGGCAGTCCGGAGCCCTCCGGCAGAGATACGCAGGACTTCTATTTCTGGCGGATGCCGGAGCACGACGCAGCAATTCAGCTGAATTTAGCACCAAGTAGACAGGAAGTCAAGCGCGGAAACAACAATATGACATCCGGTTACTTTTCAAAATAAAACAATCCGTGTTGACACCAGCACACAAATCTCAAAAAAGAGACAAACACAAGCTCTTCTGCTAATCCTTCGGTCGGGAACACTTCCTACAGCTGTGTTTATGACACGTACCTATAACTGCTGTCGCGAGTGACCATGTGATTATCGCGGGAACACCTCGGCCAGCTGTCTACCGGACTGCGGCGTAACGGACTCAAAACGCAACTGG
>OMLP01015981.1:0-10189 GCA_900302685.1 Spondyliosoma cantharus
ATCCGCCGCAGCTCCCGTCAACTCTCTGCTCAGGCTGCTCCTCCACCTACAGCTCTCTCCACCTCCAGGTCTCCCACGCTACGCAACATGGGAGAGCTTGTGGAAGGAGCAACACACGCCCCCCCCACACACACACACACACACACAACCTGCCCTGCCTACCTGAGAACATTCACTGCCACCTACCGGACTCGCGAAACTCTCACTGACTGCTGCTGACTTCTGTTCAGACCAGTCACTGAGCCTCCAGCTGCCGGGCGGCTCGTCTCACGGATCCCCCGGATGGAGACTCGGTGTGGGCTGCGACATGTGAGAGGATGAAGAGCAAAATGACGACATTTTTTTTTTTAAAGATTCATGGACCAATAGTTGGTTCCCTGACTCCACTCTGGGACGCTGGCAGCGCCACAGGATGGTTTTAAATCCTCAGGTCGTTGTGTGGTTTAAAGGAGCAGTATGTAGTTTTGGAGAAGACGTTGTCTATTCGGAAGAGAAAGATCTTCATCGTCGAATTTTCTCTATTTGTTTTTCATGACTGAATAAACACAGTTTCATACTGTTTTACTTTGTTTATATGTGGCGGACCCTGCCACCTTTCTAGCTTCAAACAGTGTTCTCGGGACCTTATATTCCTCTGTGAACAGCTTGTAATGGAAAAATAAATATTTTTGAGTTTGTATTATTACCTCATTAATATTGTAACTATCAAAATTATAGTTTTAGACTTTGAAAAATACGTACTGACCCTTTAAGTTACATGTAATTACCACTCGAAGGATTGATTTAAAAGGTTGACGTCTTTTTTTTTAAAAAAAAGTTGGGTTAATGTAGGAAATTACATTTAGCAGACGCTTTGCATACATTATATCCTTCATACACTGATGGCGGTGGCTGCCATGCAAGGTACCGACCAGCACACCAGGAGCAGTCTGGGGTTCAGTATCTTGCCCAAGGACACTTCAACATGCAGACCAGGGGAATCAAACCAGCGACCTTCCCATAACATGACGCTGGCTCCGCCCCTGAGCCACAGTAGGCTTTTATTTTCCATTTCTCTTGTAAACTCTGCCTTATATTTCCATAAATGTTGACTTTTAATAAAGTAGCAGCACTGTTTGCATAAAAGCCCTTCAGGTTAACATCCTCTCCACCAGTAGGACTCAAGGGCAAAGTGCCCTTTGCTCATTCTCAGTGCTCTCATGTCCAGATGGCCACTGCAGACTGTTTTAATTGCAAAATTGCATTGCAAATGACCAGTGGAGAGGGATGCTGGACTCTGTACGAACACCGGGCACCGTTCTGGCTGAGTTCATTACACTAACCCACGAGCAGTGGAGGAGATATGTTCAAAGCACCAATACCAACAAAACATCTCTACTCCAAGGTGTCGTTCAATCTCTTTGACGGGTTCACATGACGAACACTAATTGCCTTTTGCGATCCCATCTCCCCCTCCCAGAGACGTACTCCGGCAAACAGTCTGCACCAACAGGAGTCATTGCTTCGGCGCAGTGGTGTTTTTTAAATTATTTATTTATTTTTTTTATGAAGCAATATTTCTTTTTAATAACGCCACGCACTTAGCCTTGAGCAAGTCACGGTGCACAGATCAGAGTTTAACCCTGGCAGGCCCGCGGGGGGGAGAGACAACTCCGTTCTCCAGGGATCAAAACAAAATCTATTATTTCCGTCCTGAAAAAATCCTGCCGTCGCTGCACTTTGGGCCGCGCGGAGAGAAATTTGACCGGTGCAATTTCCCCTCCGCACTTTATAGGAATAATTTCACCCCGCAGCCAGGACATTAATCCGTTTAACTGATGCATTATACATAAAAGCTTTAAAAGACGACGAAACAAGCAAAATGGGTTCAGAAGGGCCTTTTTGTTTATAGCTGCACTGGTTGTTTTTTTGTTGCCAGTTCTGGGAAAAACAAAAATCTCTCAGAACAAACAGAAAAAGGTTCCAGCTCACGCGTTACGGTGTATACGGAGCTGTGATATATACATACTGTAGGTGTACTTTCATGTATACAGGATGTGATATAAATATTACCATAGCTGCAGGCTATCAGTCTGTCTCACGGTGCAGGTATTACAGGATCTGTGGCGGGTGGGAGTGCGCGTGTCATTCAGGTTAGCGAGCTTGACTCACATCACAGATCTTTTATTGCGCCGCCACAATCGCAGTCGCCAGTTTTTCCTCCAGCTGCCATCACACCGACACCCTTTTTAAAAAATGTAAATCCTGTAATCCAGCACCTCATAGGGACACAAATAGTCTCTCAAGGAGCCTACGCAGGCGGATCGCTCGCCGGGAGGAATTCATATAGAATCGCACGGGATTTAAGTTATCATGCGTTAGACGACGCGAGAGGTGGCGGTAGCATATTGGCGCGAGATATCAATAACTCTTTTTATAGAGATAAAAATAAAGTGGAAAACATTCAGCGAAGGCAGGTGGGTGAGGGCTGGTATGATGCATGATTGTCGAGTACATCCGCAGTGTTTGAACGAAACCCCCAAAAAGTCAGAAGGGGCCACTGAAGATCTTGCCAAAAGGCACTGCGGCGGTTGAAGCGATTACTTCATGGGCCCCCCTGGCCCACCCTTGGGGGCACCACTGCATCTCCATGAGAATTTGCCAAATGCAACTTGTTACTGGCTCTCTGACCAAGCTAAATAATCTAAAACTAATAACTAATAGCTTGCGGAGTCTGAACAAACTTTCTTTCCGTGTACGTTTCAGTCGGGGGGGATGTTGCCGTGTACAGTATATAGGAGGAATTTCTTCTTCTGGCAAGGATGACAGCTTAGGTTTTTCCATACATGAATGTTAATGCCTTCAGCAGTTGCTGCACAGCTCAGATGTTTGACATCCTGCGCAAGACATGTCACAGGTTTATTTTCCTACATTAATCTGTTGGCTGTGGCGTTTCAAAAGCTGCTGGAAATTATTCAACAGCAGGACCAGGTAGTGCCATGATTAGGGGCACGAAAATCAGAGGAGCAGTCTATAGGAATACATCGGCCCCGTAATTAAGGATAACTTCAGTGTTTTAAATGCCTCCTAGCCAGAATATGAGCTGTATACCTTTCTGCAGTTTTCCTCTAAATATCTGCTCCTCTCGTTTATATCACCGCTGCATTGGTAAGTCCAGTCACGTCACGGTGTGGACAGTTGTTGCATGCTCTAAGCTCGCACAGCCTACATTATTATCATGTCTTGTTCTCTTACCTCAGCAGCTCAGCTGTAACTGCACCCCACTCTGTGCAGAAGGCCTCTGAATGTCAAAATACTTCAGCAAAACGATATTCATGGGTTGCATAACTGCAATGGCGCCTGTGCCAGGCCGGGCTAGAAGTGCCAACTGGAATTTTAACAGCTTTCCTCCGTCGCAGTTTCTCTTCTCGTGTTTTAAAACAAACTGATGGACTTTAACACTTTTTGTTTTTTTCTCGGGCTATAACTGAGTCAGAGGAAGACGCAACGCGGGAAGAGAAATTACTGTCTGTGAAATCATGATGTGCAATCTACTGAAGCACTTTGTACCAATTTGGATTTTTATGATGGGTTCCGTCTAATACATTTCCTGGAGGGTACGCACAAAGCTCCCGTATTATAACGCAGTGATTGACCGCAGAGAAAACAACTCGCAATGGGAAATAGACATACATTTGTTTGCAAATGACACACGGCTTTAAAACGCTGAATCCAGAGCGTCCTCTTTAAAAGGTGCAATATGTAAGAATTATCCATCTGTTGAATTTATTCTCAAACTAGGGGGCTGAGTAACCTATTTAGCATTGTTAGCCGTGCAGCCAGCGGTCTGGACCGTGAACAGGGGGAGTGCTTGGGTTTAACGTCGCTGATGGGGAGCGTCGGACATGCTAACCTCTGTAGATATATTGTGCAACACAATACATAGACGGCATAAAATGTTATTTCTACACATATTGTTGATAATTTTGGCTTTTTGGGGCTTTTTTTGGCTAATTGCAACTTTAAACAGATCTCTTAATATGTATATCTTTTTCCCCGTGCAATCTTACGCTATCGTCGGTTGGCCCTAATGTTAAAAGTCACTCGCCAAAACCATTATATATAACATTTTGTTGTAGCAGCAAGCAATGCATCTTCTCTCCCTCCGCTTTCTCCTCTTTCCATCATTCCCACACACATTTAAACACACACACATCCTTCACCACCACGAGTTGTTTTAATGCGCTATATTTCTAGCGCAATTCTGATTCGAGTCTTATAAATCATCCAAATGTGTTTTATAACGGCTCTTTCGTACACATCAATTATTTATCCAGACACTTACGCGGTAAACATACATACATTACGCTCCACGGTCTCCATGGAAACATAGTTAAATGATTTAGGCAGCAGCTGGACGTTAAGAAGTCAGTCAAGATGTGTGCTTTGCATCAGACGCTTTTTCTCCCTGTCAGTCAAGCAGGTGTTTTTTTTTTTTTTTACTCGGTTCTCCGCGGACCGGCTGGGTGGAACATCTGTGAAGGTGTAACCATCTCCTGTCTGTCAACAACAATATCGCCAAGGTCCTCAAGCAAGAAAATCAATATCTAATTGCTCAAGAAGACGGCAGGAGACTCTCAGTGAGGCTCCTACTGTGAATGTATAGTGTGGACATAAGGTGAGATAAACAAGGAAGCACACTTGACAACACTTCCTGCATTAATGAAGGTTACATGACCATGAATTTCCCATCGATTGGTGTCATGTTGTTATAATGGCTCAATATGTGAGAATGTGCCACCTGTCATATACTTACTCAAAACAAATAGGCCACTTATCACAAGAGTCACTGCTAACTGCCTCATGCTGTCGCTGTGGTTAGCTAGTTAGCTCAGTTAGCTGCGCAGGTAGCAGTCCGAACAGGGAGCTCGTCGCTAGCACGGGAGGTCTGGACCAGGTCGGAGCATGGCTAGCTGGTTAGCATGCTGACTTCAGTAGATATCCCTGCAACCCACTAGATCATAAAGACAAAACCGTTATTTATTTTTTTTCTTTCTTTTGACAATTTATTTGATTTGTCAATGTTTTCAACTCAGATTCTTACAAATTGCACCTTTAAATAATCTTAATTGAATCAGTGAGGTTGGTGTGGAAAACCGTTCCAATTCCCTTTAAGTATATCTATCTGTTATGGCACATATAGATCATTACAAAGATGTCTGTTAGTTCAGGTAAAAGCCTGAGATGACTAAAACATGGGTCACACCTATGTTTAAAAAAACTCCGGAGTGCCCTTATAATTTTTTCTTTTGCCTCCGTTCATCAGACAGCCACGTCCGCCCCTGATCTAAGATGTCCGATGACTTAAAAACCCCTAATTAACCCGTCTTCTGCGTGTTATCTACACCTCCACCTCGCGACTTACGCGGGCATCTAAAGGATTAATGGATCTGAAAGCGTTTACTCTAATCACTCTATCTCATCGAAAGCGCGCGCATGACATTTCAAACACGCGTGCATCAGCAAAGCAAACAGAGGAAGTCAGTATGAATTTGATATACAGTGGAGGACTGAGCTCTATGTAATGTTTTCCTGCCGTTCCATTAAAGCCATGTTACCCTGTGGGGTTCCGTCCCCTGTGTTTGAGCCTGCGTGCGGATCAATCCTCCCTATTTCTTCATTCCGGCTGCACAGCATTGTTTGCTTTCCCATGACTGTCAATCACGGTGCAGGCTGGGATCTCAAAAGTCTGCTCCCTGAGCTGCTCATCCAGCAACTGTGTGGCTGTCACCTCTGGTTGTTCCAGGAAAGCTCGCCACTGCAGAAATGAAATGAAGTATTAATGGGCGCCTCTGCTGTGAAGGAGGACAAGGACAGATTACAAATCTGATTTATGTGTGTGGTCCCCCCCTTCCGCCCGGATGCAGGTGCGCATAGATATGAGCTAAACGTTCATGCACTGTTTTATTGCAGACTTTGATGAGGACGGTGGAAACAGGTGCAGTGTATTGCAGTGTGCTGAAGCCTGACCTCTGTCTAGCGGAGCTCTGCATGTGTCTTCTACCTGGAATGGCGGTTCTGTTTGGCCAAGGAATTCATTAAAACAACACTGCTTGTTCTATCTGTACCTTGCTGACAGTCAGTGGGGGAAGTATTGAGACATATAACCCAAGAAAAAGTACCAGCAATATCAAATAAAAGACTTAAGATATTGAAAGTTTATCTTAGCATTGCATAGAATTATTAGCTGTAAAATGTACTTGAATCTGCAGTGCAGAACATTTAACTCCCCTCTGGCATCGGAAGTAATTACACAAACAATGCTCATGGTGCCATCGGCCGAGCCATACTCCTGGCTAGTTGGCATTAAAGCATCACTGCCAGTGCCTCAGCACAGGAAAGTGGCTGACAACATTACAGAAACGAACGAGATAGATCTTTTTATTCAATGCTGAGACCCTTTTGGTGACCAGAAACACAAGTGTTCGTACAGTTGCTCATCTACAGTCGACCATGACTTTGGAAACATATCCCTGCTTGCATTTCCTCAGCGTAAACTCCTGTATGACTCTTTCCACCGTTGTCTTCCTGCAACAACCTCCAGCAAGATTTCAGAGCAAGACTTCTCCTTAAATGAGACTTGTGTTTCTGGTTAAAAAAAAAAAAAGGTTCTAATCATTTTACAAAAAGCTCTATCTCTGTAGGAATCATCCGTTATGTTGTCAGACACTCATAATAACAACCTCATCAACAACGTGCCGGACGTTCATTCATATGTATGATGTCCCACATTGCAGGTTCAATTATCAGATCCATTTTTCCGGTGTGTATTTCTTAGAGGAAGGATGGCTCAGAATGTGATCTACCATGAAATGGATGCCGGAAAATCAATCGTATTGACGAGTATTCACACCAAACTTGTATCGATAGTCATACTTTAGGTATTGATCCGCCCACCCCTGTAGCAGAGATGGCCCCGCTGGCGGTGGTGGATCCCGACAGAGGAGAAAACATTTTGTGCTTTCATTGGTGCTTTCACACCAACATGTGTGGAGAGAGTCGTTCATTAATTATTCCTGAGAACATGCCACGATCTTCCGGTCACACTCTTCCCTGCTTTCCCTCTCAAGTATCAGCGTATCTACCGCTGCTGTTTAAGTTTACAGTATATATTGAGACTATATATTGAGAACTTGTGGTGATTAATCACTTTCCGGGGCTTGTCTGAGCTTTTATGTGTAGAGCTGATTCCGTCCTCTACGTTATGAAATTAGCAACTCTGTGAGATCTTTCTCGTCCTGGTTTTCATACTCGGTGAGAGCGGAGCCGCTGCAACCTGAAATCACTCGGATATTTACTCTTCTGATTTATATGTCAGACCTATAGCACTGGCTCAGGCTGAGATGGCCTACTTTTCAGGAAATTATTCAAGGCATCTCCCCTGGTCTCCGAAAAAAAAAACATTCCTCACACTATTGCACAAATCCTGAAGTGCTGTTATTGGAGGATAAACAGAGTATCCGCAGACCGGCTCGGAGAGGGAACAGATCTAATCTCGGCTGTTTGATGTCGGACGAATGTGACCCTTCCTCGGCAACGGCTTCTCTGTCTTTTGGGAGTCCCTCCGCCGGGGCAGTCGTCTGATGCAATCACAGCTCGCTGGACTCTCCCTTCTTGTATGCTCTCGCATGTGACAGTGAAACTTGAACCTGTGTCAATTATTTATGGGCTGCTTCTTTAAATCCTTCTGAATATTTACCACTGATCATAGCTTAAAGAATCCCCCGTCACTCTCCGGCGAAAGCCTCAAATTCGTTGGCAGGAGAAGCACTCCAGTCGACACGTTACCTTTTCAACCCGCAGAAGTGTGTCACCGATGTTGATAGAATCCTCACTGGCAAACTGTGCAAAATAAAGATTTACTGCATATTAACTGGGATGCAAGTGTGTTTGTTGGAATGTGCACCCTCGCTGGAATTGAAGCAGAGTATTTTGCCGTATATCCTCAGGGATTAACGGCCGCGACGAAGAACATGAGAGGACAGGGCACAAATGAAATGCCGATGTGCAATTTCTAAAGACGGATAAGTGTAAGTCATGTTTATGCTGAACAACAGACACATCTCCCAGCCTTTTCTCTCTGCGTTAGCTGAAGTTGCATTCTTCGGGATGACTCTTGGTGGGCGTGAGAGCGACAGTTGTTTAGTACCGTAGTTAGGGGTGTGTGTGTGTGTGTGTGTGTGTGTGTGCCGCGTGCGACTGTGATGGATCAGGGCAGCACGGTTCACAGGCCTGCCTCTTCACTCAGCGCGACACAGCCACTGGCCTCTGACGAATGAGAATTTACTGCTCGCGCTCGTCTCTCCTCGCGGCCCCTTTGCGATGCGGCGCTGGTGGGCAACGCCGTATTTAGACACCTCGTGCAATGAGGTCCTCGGAAGCTCGCTGCTAATAGAGTGGTGTGAATGGATAATGCTACTGTTAGGCCAAAGGCTTGCCTGTCAAATTCAGTTCCAAAATTTTTTTTTTTTTTTAATGCCAATTGTCGTTGGCTTTATAGGGTCATTAAGTCCTTTGAAAGTGAAGTTGTATTTCACATTTTTTAAAGAGGAGCGTAATATTTCTAAAATGCAAGAATTACCAGGAATAATCATCTACATGTCGCGGTTGTTCCCTCCGGTTCCTTGCATCAACAAAATGATTATTATGGCGGTCATGCTTCACGTTGAATACGATTTCATTATTCCAAAGCACAATTACCAAAGTGAGAATTGCCAACAGTTAAACTCATATTGATTGCCTTGCTTGGCGGGTACGGTGATTGGATCCCTCCCCATTGCAGCCATCCTCATTTTCTTTTTCAGTTTAATTTTAATTTTAATTTCAAATGTATTTCTCCGTCAAAGAAAAGTCTCCAACTGTGCAGGTAAACTGTGGCTGGTGTACGATAAGGCGGATATGGCAATCTTAAAAGCCGGTCTCATAGCAACCTATTAGTGCCAGTCTTGTGGCTGATGGTGAAACAGGCTCCGGGGCTCTGGGCATATATACGGTAGAGGGGGGAGTTTTTGCTTAATGGTGGAGCAGCAGAGAGCTGTAAAGTGCCACTGAAAGTCTCTGGGGCGTTTCTCACTGAAATACTCTCTGCTGCAATTTTGGGGGGCCGTAAAAGATGAGAAACGTTACCCGGCGGCTTCTTGCATTACCGCCATTGTCATGCTAATGCCTCGGCAGTGACTGGCTGTGCACGTGTCAAAACCAATAACAGGATGATTGGGGTTCCGTGCCATGTCAGAGCCGAAATGGAAAGATGAGTGTGCCCTCAATTCTGTCTTGACTGACATCTTTTCACCCTAATGGCAGCTTATTCCATTTCTTTCCCAATGCGCTAAAGTGCATCGCTCCAAAGTGAGTGCTCAACAGTAAAGGCAATGCGCGCCCCTCCCCTTGTTCTACCCGGAGATGGATGCAGGCTGCCAGGAATCAAGTCAAGATAAAGAGCATTGACAGGCTTTCTTGATAATTAATTGTTAAACTGATACACAGATTGCTTTGCTGTGTTTCAGGGTTGGAGGTTAAGAGCTGAACCAGGAAAGATTCTATAATGAAAAACAAGCTTGGAGTGGCACCAAGGTCGAAGCTGACTGTCATCCTCTGGAGCTCTATTGTATTCTGATATCGTTGTTTTCTGTGTGTCAGGGAGTAGTGAACTACTTGTAATTGGCGGTAGTTCGACTACATTCATATTTGCGTGGTGATTCAATTAGTTAAATGACTTTCCCCCGCTTTTTGTGTATGTATCTACTGAAACTACAAACAATTTTGAGCCACAACAAGAAAAGCATTGATTGTTTTGTATAATTATTTTATCATTATCTGGGTTTTTGGTTTAGTTATATATTGTTTAGTTTCATAGATTATATCTGGTGACAAGGACACTTTGACATGTAGCTCAACCCCGCCCAGGGGAGCCTGGATTCAAACCAGTGACCTTCCGATCACTGATCAAACGGCTCTACCCACTGAGCTACAACAGTTGGCACCATGCTAAGCAGCCTCTGCCATCAGTAAGGGTCCTGCAATGAGCTGGCGACTCATTCAGGGTTGTACCCTGGCCTTCGCCCATCAAGTAACTGGGATAGGCTCCAGTAATCCCCCTGAAAAAGGGGGCAACATCACCGCGACCCCGGGAGGGAAAAAGCGGAACAGA